>WNHD01017054.1:0-10718 GCA_011057455.1 Ganaspis sp. Gsp50
CTTTCATGAGTTTATCCTGCATTATTCACCACTTTTTACAGAACTCTGTTCAGTAGATGTCTATATCCGCTGCTCCGCAACAGTTCTGTAAAATTTAAGAAAATAATTTTTTCAGTGTAGTTTTAATTTAATAATTTTCAATTATAATTATCTTATGTTATAAACATGTTATGTTATAGTTACATGTTATTGTTTAATTTCACTGAAGTGACAATTTTTCTTCTGTTCTTTTTTTTACTCCTTTATAATTCACATCTTTTTCTTCTTCTCTTCTTCCGCTTCAAATCTTACTTTCATTCTTCATAACAAAACTATAATTATTATGAATTATTATGAATGTATTTAATTGTTATGAATTATAATCATTATAGATTGCTATGAATAATTATGAATCAGAATCATCATCAATTGTTATGTATAATTATGAATTGTATGAATTATAAAATTGTAATGAACAATTGTGAATTATGTAAACATCACGAATTGTTGTGCATAATTATGTACATATTACAATAATTATTACGAATTGTGAATAATTGTGAATTATAATTATTCATTATTCAATGAACGAAAAATTTGTGCTTATTGTTGAATAATTTTCACTACATTACTGAATATTTGTTTTGCTCGTAAAAATACTTCCTTGATTTGGAAATACGTAGCATTATTTTGACTCCTCTTCTTATCCTTTTCTTTGATAGATGATTAGCAGTCTGGACTGTTCAATTTGTTAACTTTATCAGGAAGTCTGAAATAATCTTATATTCCAGTTAATTATAGATTTCTGTCATATATGTTTTTAGCTTTTAAAGACCTCTTTTTAGAAAATCGACCACCTGTGCTGTAGACTTTTAATTTCTTTCCAAACAATTGGAATCAATTGTTAAGAATAAAAAGAAAAGTTTTCTCGAAATAAAAGCACTTTTTGCATTAAAAAGCGTCACAAAGAAATGTAAAATGCACTCGCTTTTTTGGTATATTTTTTATTGAAATTACTGTCAAAAAAAGGGTCCACAATTTCTATAAACTTTAGGACAATATTCTTCTGCTATTCTACCATATGGTACGTTACTACCAACTTTGACTTTTTCCGAAATGCTCAATTTATTCCAGACATGGATAGCTCTTGACTTCTCAATTGTCTTCATTGTCTCGTTCTCATTATCTAATTCGAAATATTTTCTCCAACTTGGATAAAAAATTGGATAAAAAACAGAAGGAGGAAATACATCGAACCCATGGCATCGAGACTTTGTCATGTTTCTTGCCTAAAACAATAAGATGTCATTTTATCTTCCTGAATAATTAACACCAATCCTTTGAAAATTTGATATAGAACGAGAATCTGACATTTTTTACATCTTCTCTCTAAATCTGAATAAGTGAAATCTACTTACTTTTAAGTCAAAATTCTTCCACTCATTTCAATGAGTGAAATTTTCACTTATTTTTGTGTGAAATTTGACTTATTTTCGTGTGAAATTTCACTTATTTTCGTGTAAAATTTCACTTATTTTTGTGTGAAATTTATATTTGTAAGTGATGGAAGATTTTTGACTTAAAAGAAACTAAATTTCACTTATTTAGATTTAGAGAGTCTCTAAATAATTTCCACCAATCTTTTGAAAATTTGATATATATAGAACGAGAAACTTACTTCTTTTACATCGCAGAGTTTTTGTAGCGTTCTTGTAATTACACCCGGTCCATTATTTCCCCAAGCCCAGCCTAGAAAATTTTGCTGCAGATCATTGACACTGTCATTAGCCATTTTTCTACCTAATTGGTCCATTCCTAAACCCAATACTCCTGCGGCAACGTCAAATTCATCCTGAGAACCTGTGAAATTTTCTAAATCCTCCAAAGATCTGAAAGTGAATTGAAAAATCTAATATGATTAGATGTTTTTTAAAATCTTGCAAGATTAGATGGAAAAGCAGAGGTTTACAGAAAATTAACATAACAAAACATTTTCAGATGTTATGATATGTTTTATTTAATGTTAAAATAAAAATGATAAATCGTGAATTTAAATTTTCATTGCTTTCAAAAATATGAAATTGAAAAAAATTTGAAACATAATTTTTCTTAAACATTATGAAAAAAAAGCAATGTGTCAAAAAGATTTTTATGATTACGGGAACATTAATTACTTTATAACAACAACATCCAAATCTAAATAAACGCCTCCGTATTTCCATAAAGTGAGATATCTTAGAATATCGGACATGTGACTTCTTGGCCATAAACTGGTCTTCAAAATTCCAGTTGCATACCATTTTTCCAGTGGTGTATTTTTCAGGTACTTGTCAGCATTAATTCTTCTAATTTTGATATTCTTGTAACTAAGAAGATGTTGAATCATATGTTGAGTAGAATTTGCAATTTTTGAAGGGCTTAGGTATAAAAGGTAGACGCTCATTTTTGGATTCATTTTCGCAGCAGATTCCACAGCACACGCTTGTCTTGCATTTAATAAAATCCCCTCTTCTCCAAAACATGATGTTTCGTGGAAAAAAATACTCTTTCCCAATTTCGGTTCTTCTTTTCCGAAAAGAAACAGGTTCATCATTTTGTTATTAATATAACATTACACTATCATAGGAGAAACAAAATGTTAAATTACAAGATGAACTTGCATTTTTACAGGAATATGCCTCTATAGAAATTGAATTTAACTATTGGAATTTGACAAGTGTTACATTGAAAAATAACATTTTGTTTTTTCTGTGATTTTAAAGATAGTAAATTGAAGTAAATGGAGTAAGGTAAATGAAATGTTTCAATAAACTATTCCAAATAAGGTAAATTAACTTTTTCAATTTGATTGAAAAGTGCATATAACTGCACAACTAAATTGCAAAAAAAAGAGTATAATGGAACTTTCTTTTGTCGTTTTTTATTTTATAAATCAGCTATGACAAAAAGCATATATAAAATTGTAATTTTCACATGAACCGTATTCAAAATTAATAAAATAAAGTTATCTAAAAGTTATAAGCTATATAGTTATGTAAAAATTATAAAATAAAGTTATGTAAAAGTTATGAAGTAAAGTTACCTTTGAAATAATCTAATTCTAGAAGTCCAGTAGCAGATTGTTCATTATAACACGAAGTGTCGTTTACATTAATAACTCGTAAAGTTGGTCGAACAGTTATTCTTGATTTAATAACAACTACATTGGATGTTATAGATGAAATGGGCTTATTGAAATAGTTTAATTTATTAAAAGCGATTACTAAAAAAATATACAAAGTAATAAAGCAAATAATTAGTATTAACCATTTCTTATTTATCATTTTCACTATATCGTTCAAGCTTTGACATCAAAATTATAAGAATCTTCTCTTTCTCAAGAATGTTTCAACTTCTTGAAGAATCACTTAAGATTAAAAATACAAAGAAAATTCGACACAATTTATAAAAACTTGTGCGCGTGTATATTAATTTTTAACTGAGCACAGTATTGATACAATTATCTTAATTTTATCGAACTTTATCTTCTATCTTATCACATATGAATCATGATAGCTGTCGCTTTATAAAAATAAATTAAAATCAAAGTATTTGTTTTAGATATTTCGCAAGAAGTATAAGCAATTTATCTAGTTGAATTTATCTTCTTTTCGGAATATTGTTTTCATCTCAATTATCTCAATAAATTATTGGCATAACTATTAGTATGTGAATTTATTTATTTTTCGCTCACTAAAATAAATTTATCAATTGAGGGCCCGCGTGCAATAACCACCTCTGAGCTCAAACTCAACTTTCTTGCGCAGCCAGAATTTGGCTCAAAAAAGTGCAGTTCATGCGCAGAGACAGTTATTGCATGCGGCCCCTCAATTGCTCCAAATCAAAGATATATTTATGTATATTAAAGTACTTTAATAAATAAATAGATATAAATATGCGTAGATACAAATATATAGATATAAAATATGTAAATGTCAATACATATAGATATGAACATGTGGATATAAATAATAAATAGATATAAACAATTGTCTACAAATAGTATATGACAATTTTAAAAATCTATATATTTAAAACAGAAATTACTTATGATTGAAATTGACGATTCTTTCTAAACTTTTGGAAAACCCATTTAAGGGTTTTAGAAAAATTCGCCACAATTGGAGTAGACTTTAGGGCAGTATTTTTGAGCAACAATTTCATAGGGTACTTGACTACCGACTTTTATTCGTTCCTCGTGACTCAATTTGTTCCAAACGTGAATTGCTTTTGCTTTTTCGATAATCTTCATTGTCTCATTTTTGTCCTTTGTTTCGAAATATTTTTTATACCTTATGTGCAAAATAGGATAGAAAATAGTTGGAGGAAAAACTTGAAATCCTTTGCATTGTGAAACTGACATCATACCACGAGGCTGTAAAACAAATTTCATGAAATTAGGTTTCATTGATTTTGTGTAAACATATATATTAATAAAATCTATAACCTACATTTTGTGCGTTACAAATTTTTTTCAAAACTCTAGTAAGTAGTAACGGTCCGCTACTTCCCCAAAAATTGCCCCTGAAGTTTTTTTTCAAATCTTCTAAACAATCTTCGGCTATTCTTCGGCCCAAGTTGTTCATTCCAAAACCTATTACACCTACTGCAACAACTCTCCAGTCTTCAGCGCCAGCAAAATTCACCAAATTTTCCAAAGATCTGCAAGTTTTGTATTTAGGTATTTTATTTTCTGTAGGAAAAACAATATGTGGGTTTTCAACGCAACTCCTGCTCAATTTCAAGGTGTATTTTTGAAATTCTACAGGCATGTATAAAAGTTCTAGTGCGCCTTTAAATTTTACAATGTTGCATTGAAAATTTGCAGATTTTTTCTTCCTATACATTTTTACATTTCATCAGATTGTTTTATAATTACAAAAATACAAAAGTATGAATAATATGTTACTGAAAAGAATAATATATTACTGTAAATAATAATAATAATAACATATACAGTGAGAAAAAATTTCTTTTGATTTAAAGAAATTTTCTTTGTTTTAAACAAATTTATGCTTTTAATTAAAAAAAAAATTTCTTTGGTCATATTTCAATACTAGAATTTCTTTGATTTACACTGAGAGAAAAGAATTCCTGAAACAAGAATAAAAATATACTTACAACTTATTCTTGTTTCAAGAATATTTTCGATTCGTTATAAAAATTGTTATGCCTTAATCAGGAATAAATACTTTGAATTAAGAATAGATACTTGAATCAAGGATAATTATTCTTGATTCAAGAATACATATTCTAGGTCCGAATCTAAGAATAAAGTAGATTAGATCCAATGCATTTTTGCATTGAAAAGAAAATTTCTTTTAATCAAAGAATTTTTTTTAATCAAAGAAATCTTTTTTGATTTAAAAAAACATTTCTTTGATTCAAATCAGAAAAGTCAAAGAAAGTTATTTCTTTAAATTAAAAGAAGCTTTTTTGAGTGTATTACTTTTATGAAAGAAAAATAATAAGTGATTATTACTTGGTGATAACAACATCCAAGTCCAAATAGATGCCTCCATATTTCCACAATGTGAGGTATCTCATGGCATCAGACGTGTGAACTCTGCGCCAGTGACTAGTATTTAAAATTCCACTGTTGTACCACTTTTCCAAAGGTGTGTTTTTTACATATTTATCTGCAATTATTCTTTTAATTTTAACGTTCTTGTAAGACAGAAGCTGCCGAAAGAGCTTTTCAGTAGGCTTGGAGATTTTCGAAGGGCTAAAAATTAGAAGATAAACACTCATTGTTGGGTTCATTTTTGCTGCAGATTCAACTGCACATGCTTGTCTTGCATTTATAAACAATTCCCCTTCTCCGAAACAAGAAGTTTCAAGGAAAAAGATACTCTTTCCCAATTCTGGTGCATCCTTTCCTGAAAATGAGTTTTTTGTTATAAAAATATGTATACGAATTCTTTTTTTGTAAGTACAACTCTACGAATAGTGACACAGATTTGCACAATAATTCTTTTTATTAAAAATACCTTTTGAGTAATTTAATTCCTCCAAGCCGTTGACATGAGTTGGTTTGTTGTAGCACGAAATGTCGTTTATATTAACGTCTGGTAATTTTGTTGAAATAGGAATTTTACGACTAGTAATTTTTGTTTTCGTGGCAGGTGCTTTAATGACTTCTGATCTGTTATTGACTTCTGGTCTGTTAATGACTTTTGATCTAAATTGTAATTGAGATGTATTTTCGGAAAGATTATTCACGCGCATTCTTTGTTTTTGCCTGAAAATGTTTTCGTCCCGCAAACATAGTGTAACGTTGCTAAATTCTTCAAAAATTATTTTCACAAAAATATGCAAAATAACTACGACAATGACTAATATTAACAAATGAATTCTCCTTATGTTTCTCATTTTTAGTAAAAAATGTGTTGTTATCTGCGATGATAAATCATTCTGTAAAGTAATCATTTAAAATATTTTTTAGTTGTATTTTCTCTCTATAAATTGGTAGAAAGTTCTCTATATTGAATTTTGAATTTGTAAATGTAATTTGTAAATTAAAATTTATTTTGTTACTAACTTTTGACAAAATTTTACTATACTCGATTTTTAGTAGCTTTAAGCTTTTTAGTTGTTGTAAATTTTATACCAAAAAAGTATTTTGTGATTCAGAAAATTTAAAAGATATTATACGTGATTTACAAATTTGTTTGTAATTATTGCAATTGTATAATTTACTGTGCAAACATTTTTTATTAAATCTATCTTACCTCAATTAAAGCAGAATCGTGACAATATAATTTGTAATTTTTTAAATGAAATTGTAATAACAATATAATAATATAACAATATAGTGCTATATAACAAATAATATACTTATAGTAATTATTGTTACAGCAATATAATTTTTATAATAACAATATACTTAGAATGACAATAAACAAATATGAAATTCAGAAAGTAAATATATATAATTCGTTAAAATTCCTTCTTGAGAGTTAAACTAGACAATAAAATATAACTGAGATTCACTGAGAGCAGTTTCATCCAAATGGTTTCATTTCTTTTTTTCGAATATCCAAGTAAAACAAAATATTGTGTACAGTTTGTATCAGTATGATGCTGAAATAATATTTAGTAAAACTCGATTTTCCTTCTCAATAAATGAGTATTTTTATTCTTCATTGCTTAGTATTCGTTTATTTTTATTTATCATTAATATTTTTTATATATTTATAAAATCGTCGAAATTCTCAGTTTTTAAAATGCCATTTAGTTTTGTTTTGAAGATAATAAATTGCCTCTTTGAATTTATTAATGACCGGTCAGTTAATTTATCAAATTAATTCATAGTTTTTTTTTACAAATTCAGTTTCTGATATAGTACAAGGGTAGTTTCGGATTAAGAACTATTGAACATTTTTTTGTTATTTCCTTCTTGACAATCATTGTATTTTTTTAAATGATTATTCCAATGCTTACGTAAGTGTTTCAATTGAGGAAGTGCAATATTTATCTTGGGTTATAATACTTACAACATCTGAATACAAATTTCAGTTGTATTTACTCTACGAACGTAAAATAATAAAACTAGTTATTAAAATTATACATACAGGCATTTGAAATTATAACTTAATAATACTGTTCATTATAATTTAACAAGCATAGTTCCGTCATAATTTATAATAACTCATAATAATTTATCACATTTTTAACTAATTTATCATATTTTTTACTAATTTATCATATACTTATATTTGTAAATAGCTTCTCATATTTATAAATAACTCATCATATTTGTAAATAACAATCATCATATTTGTAAATAACAATCATCATATTTGTAAATAAATTATCACATTGCTAAAAAAACTTTTCATATGTATTTTTTTTATATTTTATCATATATTTTATCATATATTTTAAATATTGAATTTAAAATAATTTATATAATAACTTATAATAATTGCACTGTTTATTTTAAAAAAGTAAATAGTTAAAAAACAAAACAGAATTTTTTCTATAGCTTATTTTTGTTTTTTTCCATAGTTTTTTCTTTTAGAAATATTTATCAATATTATTATAAACTTTAGGACAACACTCCTGAGCAATAATTTCATAAGGTACATTGCTGCCAATTTGGATCATTTGCTCATGACTTAATTTGTTCCACACGTGAATTGCTTTTGCATTTTTAAGAATATTCATCGTTTCATTATTCGAATCTGGTTCAAAAAATTTTCTCCATTCGTTAAAGTAAATTGGATTAAAAACTGAAGCAGGAAACACTTTGAATCCATTGCAGTGAGCATTTGTCATTTCATATGTCTAAAATAAATTAAAAATTTTAATTACAGTTATAATGACTTCTTGCTTCTCTCAGTAAATCATGTAGAATTATTTTGACCCCAAAAAGGGGTAAAAATAACTTTGCTATGTTATTTTAAACCCTTTTTGTGGGCCAAAATAATTCTGCATATAGTCTACTGCGATACACTATAAAAAATATTATTAAAATATTGTTATTAAAAACAATATTATTAAAAAAATATAAAAAAAACTATTATAAAAACATTATTAAAAAACTATTATTAAAAAGAACTATTATTAAATTATATAGATTATTGTCGAATTTAATCATATTCAATAAGTCAGCCCATATCACAGGAAAAACAAAATGTTATAAATTTCAAGATGAACTTGAATTTTTACAGACATATTCCTGTAGAATTCCAATTTATCTTGGAATTTAGCAGATGATGCATTGAAAAAGAACATTTTGTTTTTTTCTCTGTAATAGAAATATTTACTATACAGTTTTTTCGAAAATTCTTTATCTTTTTTAATAACTTGTTAAGTTAAGATTTTGAGGAATCAACTAACATAACTTGCATTACATATTTTTTGTAATGTTCTTGTTATTACTCCTGGACCATTATGAATGAAGACAGAGCCATTAAAATTTTCTCTCAAATTTTCTAAACATTTTTCAGCTACTTTTCTGCCAACTTTGTCAATTCCAAATCCCAACACATTTGATGCAACAAGTGTCGAGCTTTCTTCACTAGCAAAATTTTGTAAGTCTTCCAAAGGCCTTTAATATTGTAAATTTATATATTATGACGCAAATTGTACGTGTACAATTATAATATTAAAAGAAAATATTAAAATTGATATATCAAGATGTTTCGAAAACATCTTAATTTAAGATCTTCTAAGTAAATCTTTGTATACCTATGGTCAATTTTATTATAGATATTTTTTCCACTGTATGTGCATATTTGAATATACATAAAGAATTAATATTACTCACTTTAAAACAACAACATCCAAATCCATATAAATACCCCCATATTTCCATAAGGTGAGATATCTTAAAATATCAGACATGTGACTTACTGGCCATAAACTGGTCTTAAAAATTCCAGTGGCATACCATTTTTCCAAAGGGGTATTTTGCATGTATTTGTCAGCAATAATTCTTCTGATTTTAACATTTTTGTAACTCAAAAGTGCTTGAAACAGATGCTCAGTTGACTTTGAACACTTTGACGGACTTAAATATAGAAGATAGATACTCATATTTGGATTCATTTTCGCAGCAGATTCCACAGCACACGCTTGTCTTGCATTTAATAAAGTTCCTCCTTCTTCCACAAAACATGAAGTTTCGTGGAAAAAGATATTCTTTCCCAATTTTATTTCTTCATTTTCTAAAAGCAATACCTTGCTGCATAAATGTGAACATTAATCACACTAGAATATTGTGATAATTAATCATAGAATATTGTGACAATTAATTACAGAATATTGTGAAAATTAAATAAGACTTTTGTATTTTTGAACCTTTGTTTCACTACCTATTGTTTTTTTTTTTACAAAAAAACTGGGTTGAAAATATACAGAGGAGGGCCCAATTTATTTGCAAAGCTTGATGAATTTGGTACATACTTTTGATATCAATTTGATATACTTTTAAGTAAACTGAAATTTAAACATTTGAATTTTCTTAAAATACCTACAATTGAAATAAAATTTGTTTTTAGTAAATGAAAGACATTACGTTAAATATCACTGTAAAAATTAAATCTTATTTTAAGACAGGAAATGAGTCTTAATTTAAGTTGCAACATTTTTAAGGCAGACCTTATTGATTTTCAGATCATATCTTATTTTCAGTTACTTGTGGAAAGCATACTAATAGGCAGACCAGTCTTATTTTCAAGATAGCATTAATTTTAGATGCATCTTAAAATACCATTTTCTTTTTACTGTGTAGCATTCATTTTGAATAATATAAAACACTTTGAACTATAAATAAAAATGTTTTGAACACATATAGAGTGTATAAATAAATAATTAAATTTTGATTATTAAAGCAGGATTTTAAAAGCAAGAGAGATAAGAAAATTGAATGGTAATTAATATAATAACATGTCCCTATGTTATTTGTTTACCTGTAGAATCATCCAATTCTTGTAATCCGTTTACAGTAGATGATTGATTATAGCACGATAAATCAATTTTATGAACATACGAAGTTTTAATAGTTATTCGAAAAAGTTTTATAAAAGCGAACAAAAGTATCACGCAAATAAATGAAATTAAAATGTTCTTTTTGATATTTTTCATGATTGAATCTACCCGTGTAGAAATTGAAAGTTGGTCCTAACTTGGTACTACCTAGTCTGCCCCTTTATAAACTAGGTCCTTTATTGACTGTTTAGCTAGGACCTACA
>WNHD01017056.1:0-10874 GCA_011057455.1 Ganaspis sp. Gsp50
AAGAAACTATCGTTGAATAAAAGTCCTATGCGTCATCTACGCATGCGCGAGTGTATTTATAGAATCCTTGCTTATAAAATGCGATTTTTGCCACGTTTTTCATGCGTCAAAAGTGGGACTTTTTATACATGTGTTAAATAAAATATTTTAGAGTACTTATAAATACTTCAGACTACAAAAAAATACTTCAAAATACTCCAAAATATTAAAAAATACACTGCAAAAACTGGTGTCTTGATTTAAGACGTTTACTCTCTAAATCTGAATCAGCGGAATCTCGCTGATTCTCAACTATAAGTGTATCACTTTTTCAAATCAGCGAAAATACGCTGATAATTCAGTGAAAATTTCGCTGATTCTCAGTGCATATACGCTGATTTAAAATAGTGATACACTTATCGCTGATTCAGATTTAGAGAGTAGGTAGTCATTTTTAAAAAGTTTATTGGTGTCTTAAAATTTGGACCAATAAGAAAGCGTCTTACGTTATTTCCATCAATCAGGAACAAACCCTAAACATCTTAAATGTCTAAACGTCTTAAAATAAGACACCTGTTTTTGTAGTGAAATACTTCCAAATACTTTCAAATACTTCAAAATATTTTAAAATAACTAAAATTCCTTTAAAATATTTAAAAATACTTAAAACTACTTTAAAATACTTTAAAATACTTTAAAATACTTTCAAATACTTCAAAATATTTTAAAATAATTAAAATTTCTTTAAAATATTTCAAAATACTTAAAACTACTTTAAAATACTTTAAAATACTTTAAAATACTTTAAAATACTTCAAAATATTTTAAAATAACTAAAATTTCTTTAAACTATTTCAAAATACTTAAAGCTACTTTAAAATACTTCAAAATAATTACGAATACTTAAAATTTCTTTGAATTATTTATAAATACTTCAAACTATTGTAAAATACTTCAGATTACTTAAAGATATTAAAAACTTCTTGAAAATATTTAAAAATACTTAAAATTACTTTCTAATATTTTCAAATACTTCCTCATACTTCAAAATCTTTTAAAATACCTCAAATATTTGAAAACACTTAAAAATATTTCAAAATATTAAAATATCGAAAATATTCAAGTTTTTTAAATTCTTTAAAATAAACTTCAAGATATTGCAAAATAATTGAAAATATTATCATTTTAAGTAATAAATAAAATATAAACAGATTTTAAAATATTAGATTCTTTAAGTATTTTAAAAGCATTATATTATAATAATTTAAATTATTAGATTGTTTAAATATTTTAAAAGTATTATAATATAATAATTTAAATTCTTACAAAATATTGAAAATTTCACTTTTTAATGAAAAAATGTATTAAAAAACATCATGGAAATTTTTCTATCTTTCTCATGGAAATCATGGAAAACTTATGGAATTCTGTGAAGAAAAATTTGTAGAAACCCTGTCAGATCAATGCAGTAAGACCGATTTAAAATAAAGGCAGTAGAAAAAGCAAACAGGTTAGAACAAGACAGTAAAAAAGGCAAGCATAGTCAGACCAACCCTGCAAGGAAGATTTAAAATAAAACGAAAGAAAAAGCAAGTTACTATGTCATTTAGTCTGACAATTTTTGCTTTATCTACTGTTTTATTTTAAATATCCCCAGCAGCGTTGGTCTGACTATGCTTGCTTTTTCTACTGAATGGTTAAAAATCTCTTTTCCTGTGCTGGTGTGACTATGTTAGCTATTTCTACTCTCTGGATTGAAATCTATCTTACTGTACTTGCAAACCTGTCCTAAAAACTTTTCAGTCTGGGTTTTAATAATAAGATTTTATAGAACTTTTTATTCTATCTTTCTACATCATACATTTATTTATTTCGGTAAAAACGTTTAACGTCCGGGCAATAATAATTAATATACGAAGTTTCTTATTGTCTGGAGAATGCGTTTTTTCAATACTTTTTACAAAAAAGGATAAAAAATTGATTTATTGATTTATTTTACATATATAAAATATATTGGAATATTTAGAGGAATTTTAAAACTCCTTGAATATTGTATTGAAGCAAAGAAGCAAATTTGAAGCAAATTCGATATTTCCGAAACTATTAATCGAACATAATTAAATAAAACACATTTTTCATTATCTTTTTTCAATACATTGTATTAAATATCTGCAAATTGAAAGAACTTCATCGATTCTATAGTGATTTATAAAAGATAGAACTGACAATGATTTATTCAAATCCAAAAAGCATCGAATGCATTTAACGTGACGAAGGAAAGCAATCAACTAAAGTGTTTGGATGATTTGCTTGACTTTTTAATCGATGATTTGACACTTGAGTTTGTATTTAAAAGATTCTACTTTGAAAATTGAGAAAGTCTGGCGCACAATAAATGAAAGTGATTTTGATTCGCTACTAAGTAAAGTAAATATAAACTCTATTTTATTGCTCTTAGGCTAAATTACAGGATTGTTGCGTAACGTGAATAACCTGTGTACTCAAACTGATAGTAAATAAGACCAATGTTCTGTCAATATGACGCACGTTGGTAATAATCTCTCTTCATAAAAGTGTGAAATGATCTCAACTGTCACATAAAATTGAGTGCATTCGATTGTATCTCCTATATTTGATTTACATCGAACTCATAACATTGATTCATCAATAATTACTTAATTTGTTTTAAAGCTCAAAGGAAACTCATTAATGTTTCAAGTTTATTTTCCATTTTCACTTGTCAACACAGTTTTATTTATTTTCAATTATTCGATTTACGTAACATTTAATCAGCTTTCTGTTTGCCAAAAGTACAAAGATATATTTCAAATTTCAACATTTTCATAAAATTTGATTTATTACATGACAATTAATCGAATTCGCTTTTAAAAGAGAAAATAATTTCTCGTGGGTAACAAAAAAGCATGTTACACAAAGACATTGATTTCAGCAGGATATAACTAGTGATTTTAATTTGATGGCAGGAAAAGGAGACGAGAATGATTGCTGATTCGGATTGCGAAGGAAAATAGAAGTTGATTCGTTCACAGATTGAATTCTCGTTTCAGAAAGTGGTTTTTCGATATTTTAATATGTCCTAATTCTTAGGGTCAGTAATCCATAGGTTTAATTATAGGTTCTTCTCGTCCCGCTTCTCATGCACCAAGATGAGTATGAAAACATTGGATAATTCTATTATTGGTCTCAGAAATCCAATCATGAATACCATGTATGCATAATACGAACTTTCTCACGAGGTTTCGTTTCGAATCGTAAAATCTGTTATAAAATCTCAAATAAGAAAAATTCGGTTAGAAACATTTGTCTAAATTTATTATTTCGAAGGAAATAAAGTCGAAAATATTTCGGCTTTTATATTATAATATTTTGACTTTTAGAAAGTAATTAAGTCTTATTTGTTTTACACAAAAAAAAACACTTTAGTTTAAAGTTTTTATTAGTTCTTGAAATGAGACTTTGAGAACTAAAATACTAAAAAAGAACTTTTGAGCTAAAATACAAATACAATCACTTTGAAATTGTTTCATCAAGCATTAATTAGTGACAATATTAAAGTTCGATCCTACATTTTCAATTTCAGTATCTACAGTTATTAAATTCGAATTTTGAATGAGAGAATGAAATGAAATGAAATGAAATAAAATGGAATCAAATGAAATAAAATGAAATGAAAAAATGAAGAATGAAAAAAATGAAACAGTTTAAAAGTGACAATATTTTAGTTCAAAGCACAAAATGTCGATAAAGTAACTATTAAATTTGCAAAAGAACTATTGAAATTTTAAAATAAAATGCCTTTCCACGTAGAATATGCTTTCTTCGTGCGCCTATTAATACGTTGTATGAGACCCAATTTCCAATAGAATTATTTGAAGCAAAATAAAGTATAACTAACCTTGATAGAAATTAGTTTTCAAAATTGTATTATGAAAAATCAATTTAAAGGTAGTTAAGCTTCTACTATGAAATTAATTTCCGTATAGCACGAAAACATCATTAGTTCCTTCTCTAAAATTTATATCGTGCTTTTTTTTATCGTTAGAAATCTAGGGTAAAAGCAAAGTTAAGACAAATTTAATTTTGCAGTTGGCTTACAGAGGTTTTTTTTTTATTCCTTAAGAAAATCACTTTTTACTCGCAGAAGAATATTAATTCAGGGTGCTCAGCCCACCTGAAAGTTTGCCGCCATGATTCTTTGCCTCACGTTCAGGCAACTTTTTTTCTATTCATTTCTGGTGGATAGTATCTAGCAGCGAGTGAAAGACTGGAGAGAAAGAAGATAAAAAGAAGTGGTTTCCGTATTGCGAGAATTTTCAACTCCTTCGACGAAGGAGAAATCACTCTGACAGAGCAACTTCCTGCGAAGTCTGATTGTCAAAACTTGATTGAAACTTTATCGAAAGTGTGCAGGGCAATGTCGAAGAGAATAGGTGGTGTCCCGGAAAGTCTACCCCTGGAACTTAGAAAATACTCTCAAATGCATTAGTGGAGGTCCGAAACTTGAAATTAAGTATTATTCCAATCCATGCTTTGGGAAAAATGAGTTACTCCAACTTTACCCTTAAGGGATCATTATCCATTTATTTATTTGCAAAAATCAAGTAATTGTCTGGAAAGTTCGGTAACGATAGTTTGCAGTTCCGAACAAATTAATTTCACGTTGAATTTCATTTTAATTCATTTACAATGTATATAAAGTTCAACTTTTCTATTTATCTTCTTTGTCTCTGTTTCAAGTGAACTTTCCTTTTTGCGCAAAAGAATTTGATGGCTCCCATATTTTTGTATTCAAATATTTCTCTATTCATATATATTTTTTTGCTGTAATATTTTTCAGTCTAACAATGTCTACTTTAATAAATTATTTAAAGGATTTTTTAAACTAAGAAGCCACTAAAAGCTCGTCTTTAAAAGAGGACCCAAAAAGAAAAAAATTATTTACTGGATCCTTTAGAAAGCTCATTTCGAGATAATGCGTGTAATTAATAGAGGTATAATTTCATAATAAAAGTAAAAATTAAAAACGAGAATAATAACCACAAAATAGCTGAGGCACTTTAATCCTTGGTATGAAATTAATCAGACATCCTAATAATAATTAAATTATAAAATTAATTTAAAACAAACAAGTGTCAAAAGTTCATAAAATTATATTAAAATCGGTCAAAGCTTTCTCGAAATTTTCTATCGACAAAAAAGCGTGATATGCATAAATATACACAGATATACAACTGGACATTTACTTCAAACTTCAAATTTAAGCTTTTTAGGAGAGACTAAGTTAATTTAGACTATTTCTGTAAAATAAAACTGAAAAATTCCATTTTTTGCAAATTTCAAGGTGTTCCTGAAATTTTTTTTGTATTTTTCTTTTTGTATTCGATTCGGCATAAAAAAACACAAATTTTAACGTACACGGAGAAAACAGGAGTGTACGGTTGACCCTCTGGAGGGTAAACATTGCACTCTAGAGAGTTTGTTTCACTCTCCGGAGGGTCAACCGTACACTCCACTCCAGTTTTCTCAGTGTAGGTTACAAGCACTACACTTTTCTAAATCAATTAGGATTTTAATAAAATGTAGATTGAAAAAATGACGTTTTTGAAAAATTCCATTTTTGAAAATTTAAAGCTTTTCTGAATTTTCACTTGTATTTTTCTTCTTGTATTCGGATCGGCATAAATAAGCACGAATTCTAACGTAGGTTACAAACACTACACTTTTCTGGATCAATTAGTACATTGAAAAAATATCGATTGAAAAATCCATCATAAATCAATTTTTTTGCAAGTTTCAATGTGTCACTGAAATATTATTTGCACTCTGCTTTTGAAGTCCATTCGAATTAAAAAAAAACAGTATTAATGTTTTATTAAAAGCATTATTTTAAAATTAGGTAGTACTTATGAATAATCAGATTAAAAATTCGGCATAATTTTTTTAAATTGCAGGAAACAATAAAACAAATAGAAATTAATGTTTAAACATTTTTGTAAAATGTTATTTTAAGTATAGTTTTCTGCTATTGAAAGCAGTTAAAAATTGTTTTAAAAATAGTTGTCAAATTGTTGTAAAAATATTGTTTTAAGAATCACATTTTCAGATGGTTATGCACATAAGCATGCTCATGTGGACGTTAATAGGATAATATGTAAATTAATCAGTTTTCAACGTGTTCTCTTTTGTTTCTCGCTTATGACTTTAATGTAATAACAACAATTAGCGTCATATTAGTTTATTTTTTAATTAAGAAACATTTTCTAGTTAGAAACTTTGTAAAGCAAGCGTTGTTGGTTTTTATTTTTATCGCTGGATTATTTTAAATTGCGTATAGAGTTTAATGAGGAATGTACGCTTAAAGCGTGGAAAAGCATAGAAAGCGTTGTGGCAAATTGCCACATGCTAGATTTTACAAGAGAAACTTTCTAGATTTCTTCGGAACTCTGGCAAGTTTGCATAGTCAAACATTTACCAGGGAAATTTCTTCCTTCAATCAAGCTAGTCTGCATCTATGACGTTGATTTTGTCGGGTGAATGAAAAAAAGAGATTTAGGTATTCAGCATCAAAGGACCGGGAATGGTCTAGCTGACGTCCAATGCAATTAAAACTTTTCTACTTTCAACAGTTAATTTGTCTTTGTTCCAAGAGAATTTTCTCTTCTTTTAGCTCTGGCAGTTGTGCTCTCGTTTCAACTCTCGTCGATTGCCATTCGATGCAAAACATGTTTTATTCATTCAGTTCTGACCCTTTTACGTGAAGCTTGTTTTACCGTTTTATAAACTTTCGTTTTAATAATCGTTTCAAAACTCGAAAATTGATTACAATTGATGGTTTTCTTTTTCGTTTAGGAATAAAAAATGTCTAAAGATTTTTTGTACTAAAAACGTGTCAAGGAAAATCTCTTTTGTTTTCTTAAAAGTTTCGTCTTTGAATTAAGTGAAATGAATTATCTGAAAGTGAATAAAAATTGGATTTCCCTTTGTCATTCAAACGATTCTTTTAAATGAGGGTTTAAATTCAATTTTCACAGAACTATTCTCATTTAACCGTTTACAGAAGATTTAAATCACTTTTGTAACTTTTCCTCAGACAAATAGTCAAAATTGGAATATCTGTTTGGATATTGGTTATTCTGGAATTTCTGGTTAGCTTTCAGTTTTTTGTCATTTCTCGTTATTGTTATGCGTTCATGTAGTCGATTTTAGTAATGAAGGCAAATAGAATAAAATAGAATTTATCTGCTCAAAAAAGAGATGGAATTTTCATTTATACCATGGAAACTTATTTTTTCAAAACAATTTCTTCACTTTATGTTGTTTAATAGGTTTTATCAATATTTTACACTTTCTTTACAGAAAAAATCATTGAAATTCAAAATATTTCAAAATATTTAAGAATATTAAAAATTTCCTTGAAATATTTAAAAATACTTAAAACTATTTGAAAATACTTCAGACTACTTAAAAATTTTTAACAATTCCTCGAAATATTTAAGAATACTTAAAATTAGTTTCAAATATTTTCAAATACTTCCCAGTACTTTACAATACTTAAAAATACTTAAAAATAATTAAATATGCTTAAAATTACTTTAAAACACTTGAAAATATTTTAAAATACTTGAAAATATTTTAAAATACATAAAACTATTTGAAAATTCTTGAAAATATTTTAAAACACTTAAAACTATTTGAAAATACTTCAGACTACTTCAAAATTTTTAACAATTCTTCGAAATATTTAAAAAAACTTAAAATTATTTTCAAATATTTTCAAATACTACTTCCCAATACTTTACAATACTTAAAAATACTTAAAAATACTTAAATATGCTTAAAATTACTTTAAAATACTTGAAAATATTTTAAAATACTTAAAAACTTAAAATTATTTGAAAATTCTTGAAAATATTTTAAAACACTTAAAACTATTTGAAAATACTTCAGACTACTTCAAAATTTTTAACAATTTTTCGAAATATTTAAAAATACTTAAGATTAGTTTCAAATATTTTCAAATACTTTCCAATACTTTACAATACTTAAAAATACTTAAAAATATTTAAATATGTTTAAAATTACTTTAAAATACTTGAAAATATTTTCAAATACTTAAAATTTCTTTGAAATATTTAAAAATACTGAAAATTATTTGAAAATACTTCAGAGTTCTTCAAAATATTGAACAATTCTTCGAAATATTTAAAAATACTTAAAAATACGTGAAAATACTCTAACAGACTTATCAATATTTCAAAATACTTACAATTACTTTCAACTGTTTCCAAATACTTCCCAATACTTCAACATATTTTGAATTACTTCAAAGTATTTATAAATACTTAAAAATACTTAACAATATTTAAATATAGTTAAAATTACTTTAATATACTCCAAAATATTTCAAAATATTTCAAAGCATTTAAAAATACTTGAGGATATATTTTGTATATACAAAAAATTTTAAATTTACAATAATTATCTTTCTGTCAGGACAATAATTATAATATTTTATTTTTAACTATTTTTTTATTTAACCACTTATGATTTTAATCTATTTTTACGTTTAGGGGTTCTTTTATATAATTATTTTTCTAGTTACTTTTCTTCCTTTTTTTTACGTTTCTCGCTTAAGGGCAAAAATCCACTGGAGTGTGAGATATCAGGTTTACACTCTAAGCCGTCGATTTGTGAAATCTGAACAAAGTACATCAGTCTATTTTACACGCAATCAAAGTAAAAATTGCACTTGGGTCTGAAATCGTTAAAAAGACGAAGTACTGAGGTAATCTTTTACTGTCAAGCGGGTAATTAGGCTATAAATAAAAGTTTATTGCTTAGTGAGTATTATGGTAAGAGCTACTAGATCTGTTCTGTGCCACTCGTTGCATTTTAGGGACCATAAGAAACCCATTAGTGGTCTCATTACTGATGGCCAAATTTAACTCAAAAAAATCTCTATCAAATTTCACCTTTTTTATTTAATCTCCATTGCCTTCTATGTGTGCACAAATTAATTTCCTCTACTAAACCAGTGTAATTGATGTACTAAATTAAGTTCATGCGTTTTTTATTCATTTTATCAGCACTTGATGTAAAATTATGTTTTAGCATCAAATTGATTGAATTCACCAAAGTGAAATTCAACAAATGCATTTGTTGCAAGTAGAAGAATTCATCAATCAATCGGAGCAATTGTTGTTATGATAAATTCATAATTATAATTAAAATTAAATGCAATTGTAGTTTAGCTAAAATCAGAATAAAAGTTTAGCTATTCATTGCAGAATAAAATTACTTGTAAATATGAATAGCGCAAAAGAATAATCAAAATGGGTAGAAATGTCAGTTTTTACCATTGACAGTCGGTACATTATTTATTTCAATACAGAGTGTGTATATTGTTATTTCAAAGTTAGATTTTAATAAAAAAAAAGGAGAACAATTTCCAGGATATTTCTACTTTGATAACGGTAGCCTATTTCAAGTTTTCCATATTTTCAATCACCTTCGTACGTCTAACTGAAATGGAATACATGTACTGAACGGTTAATGCACCTCAGTCGGTTTTCTGAAATAATATCGAGTTTTCTTATACTAGAATAAAGGAGGGGGAAAAGCTATTTCATATGAACTACGACAAAGTGAGTTATTCCAATCCAGTTACTACATCTGCGATTTGGAAACTACTGACTGTTACAAAATCCCCAAAAGAACTCTCTGTTTCTAAGCGTTCTTAGCTGCAAGGTGACTAGTGGAATTGATGTTCAAAAATCGTTTAGCTATCCTTGATAAACGATCGTTAGGTGATAGGAATTGATATATGATAGAACTTCCTAGTGTTGTCATCAACCTCCACTTAACCCATTAAGAAGTAGATAAGTTTTTCATCTGACAGAAGGAACTTTTTTCATTTCCTACCTGACTTTACTAACGGTTTGCTTATAAATCTCATAA
Organism: Ganaspis sp. Gsp50; assembly: GCA_011057455.1. Lineage (NCBI taxonomy): Eukaryota > Metazoa > Arthropoda > Insecta > Hymenoptera > Figitidae > Ganaspis > Ganaspis sp. Gsp50. The sequence goes on from WNHD01017056.1 coordinate 9,958, forward strand.
GCTTATAAATCTGGAAAATTTATGTTTATCACTATACGTAAAATATTAGGTGTAGTTTAAAATTAAGCCCATTTTTAATTCACCTCTGCACTGGAAAAATAGTTTAGAAATTTATTTGATCTAAGCAAATATTTGACGTCAAAATTCTGCGAAAATTTGGAAAATGTTTATTTAATTCAGAGAAGTGGTTGCTTGATTTGCGACAATTTTATTTATTTTAAACAAATCATTTGTTGCAAAATGTGATGTTTCTTTGTTGTTTGTTTTAATCAATTTCAGTTGAATCAAATAAACATTTGTTTGTAATAAACAAATGAAGGGATTCGATTTCCTTTGACGAAAAATTTTATATTTGATTTAAATAATATTGACAAGTCTCTTCATTGCCTCAGCGCCAAAATGTAAGAGAGGCGTGAGCGCCAAAATGTAAGAGAGGCGTGGAGATTGACGAGTAGAGGGGTAAGATTTTGGATTTTATTAAAACCCCCTCACAGACAATAGTCCTCACTGTCGTTCTATCCAGCGATGAGTTTTAATCGACACTTTTCCGCGAATCACCGGCAGCACGGAGTGTGGTGATTTATCTGTATTTTAAAATAAGTGGTGATTGGAATCCAAATAAGGACGAGGGGGCTGATCAAAGAAAAATCAAAGGGGTCATAGATAAAATGGAAAAGAAAAGAAAAAAGGACAAAAAGAAAAGTACATAATATAAAGGAAATTTGGGCATATTCGTCAGTCTCTGCAATTCTCAACATTACCCCCGTCATCGATAAGTCTCAAACCAGATAGCTGGGAACGATAAGTTTTTATTATTTCATTCACTTTTTTATTTCAATGTTCTCTTATTTATTTGTCATTTTGTTTTTATATTGTTTTATTTTTGTTAACGTTGTTTATTTAATTGCAAGTCGATA
>WNHD01017093.1:0-12252 GCA_011057455.1 Ganaspis sp. Gsp50
GGTATTATTCTGACATTAGGGTGATATTTTGTTATATTAAGGTCACATTTTGATATCAGGGTGATATTCTGGTATATTAGGGTGATATTTTGGTATATTAGAATGATAGTTTGGTACATTGATGGCTATTGTGACACTCTAGGGTAATATTTTTGTGAACTAGGGTCTTATTCTGACATTAAGGTGATATTTTCGTATATTAAGGTGACATTTTAATATTAGGGTGATATTCTGGTATATTAGGGTGATATTTTGGTATAATAGGATGATATTTTGGTACATTGAAGGGTATTGTGACACTCCAAGGTAATATTTTTGTGAACTAGGGTATTATTCTGACATTAGGGTGATATTTTGTTACAATATTTACTGTTGTTGTCCATTACGATGATTATATTGTACACTATGGGTGATATTTTCGAATATTAGGTTGATATTTTGGTATATGAAGGTGATATTTTAGTATATTAGGGTGTTATTTCGGTATATAAGGGTGAATTTTCGGTATTAGGGTGATATTTTGGTACACTATGGTGATATTCTGTTACATACCTACACTATGGTAATTTTCTGTCACTCAAACAAGATACATATCACCAATTTAAATCCTCATCATTAATCCAAAATGATTCCAATTGAATTAAAATCCATTCCTCTAGAAAATAGACCCAAAAATAAATATCCAAATAAACCCAAATAATAATATACCAAACTCTAAAGTGTGACACAAGACTATATTCTAAATCACAGTTGAAGAGATTTGCTGTCTTCATTATTCGGCTAGAATTGACGCTCGACAAAGGTCACGCGATTCTTTGTCAAAAATGAATTCCGAAATGTCTTGCTTTGGAAAGAGCCGGAGCATTTATCTAAATTCAAGCTGGCTAGATTTAACCAACTCCTTTGTGGTGCTCTCGTAAGGACGACGCCGAGGCACGACAAGTCGCGTGTACACTCGCCCTCACAACGAAAACTGGGTTAGATGGTTTGGCATTCCGTAATCGGCGTAATTAAAATTATATATCCGTGGCTAAGTTTTCAGTCGTTAGAACCCAGAGAAGCCAAAGGAAGTCAAGCAGATTGCAAGAAAGCAATTTCATTCAATCTACCGGCAATTCAAAATTGCTGGGATACTAGTCTAGAAAATTAAATCTTCACCCGCCACTCACTTTGCCCTACCCTAAATGAGTGCTTTAAACAATCTTTTTTTAATTCTTTTCTTATATTTTGTATTTTATATTATTTATTTTATATTATATATATTATTTCTTTACCATTTTCAACTTTATTAATTTATTTGTTATTTTCGTCAATTTCATTTTTTTATTTACTTGTTAGATGTTTGAATTTTATTGGTTCATTAATTTATTTAGCGTATTTTTATTTTTTGGATTTTATTGTTTACTTGTTCATAACAAAAGAGAACAATTTTGCTCGATTAATTCGAGCGATTTTAAAAGCGATTAATTCGAAGAGCTTTATTTCTTGTAAATGGTAGTGTATATTTATTTTTGTGTTTTAATTTAACAAAAATACGATCGAATTCGTAATTTGCAGATTTTAAACGATAAAATCGATATTTAGCGTGTTTCGAGTTGAGAGTCACGGTCACTCAGTTTTGCCGCCAATCGTGTGGCGGTGTGGTTTCGTAAGAGGGAGAGAATAAGAGTGTAAGAATAAGAGGCGAGCGAGACGGAGGTGAGCTTTCTCGTCTCTTCTTTTGCCATCCTCTTCTCTTTGTTGTTTTACTCTTTCTCTTCGTCTTTCTCTTTCTTTCTGTCCTTTCCTCTGTTTCTGTCTCTGTTTTTTTCTCTTTCTGTTTCTCTTTCTTTCTTTTCCTGCATCTCTTTCTTTCTCTTTCTCTCTCTTTCTGTCTCTCTTTCTTTCTCATTCTGCCTCTCTTTCTTTTTCTTTCCGTCTCTCTCTATCTCTTTACCTTCTTCTACTTCGTCTCTCTTTTTTCTCCCTCTCCTGACTCTTATCCTTCTCTTTCTCCCTTCCTCTCACTCCCACTTTATTTCTCTCATTATTTCTCTTCTTATTCTTTCTCTCGCCCTCCAGCTTTACCTCTCTCATTATTTCTTTCTCACTCACTCCCCCCCTCTTTCTCACTCTCTCTTTCTCTCTCGATCGTCAAGTATTAAAGCGAGAGAAGCAGAATTGGACAGTCGAAGCGAGAGAGAGAGAGAGAGAATACTTGGGGTCAAGGTGCCGCTCTGTTGCCGCTTCTCCTTCTTGGCTCACAACTCACGAGACTGAACCACTTGGAGTACTACAATATGTACAAAATAACTGCCGATCCGATTAGCCATTTGAATTTACGTCTCAAGATTTTCCTGCTTCCGTTTCTGACAATTTGCCAGAAAATGGGTCATTCACTGTCCTTCTCTCTTGTCCTTTCACAATTGCTTTTCAGTTTCACTCCATTCTCGCGACAATTCAAAACAACATAATCATTTAATATAGAGTTCAATTACTGGCAAAATGTATCAGCAACAGAAATTGACCGATAAAGTGTGCGGAAAGTGCCACGAGTAAAGAAATCACGCTTTTTGTTAACTACCAAAACAGTAGAAACAAAAGTGGATTATAGAGGAAATTGGGATCTAGAAATGAATCATCTAGAATTGAACTCAAAATTGTATCAAAATGATCTCGAAATGAATTAGAAATGATCTCAAAATGATATCAAAATGAACTCAAAATTGATATCAAAATGATCTCGCAATGAATTCGAAATTATATCAAAAGAAACTTGAAATGATCTTTGGATGAGCTCAAAATGATTTCAAAATAATATCAAAACGATCTCAAACCGATTGTAAAATGATCTCAAAATGATATCGAAATGAACTCAAAATGATCTCTGAGTAAACGCAAAACGATCTCAAAACGATATCAGGGCGAACTTAAAATGATCTCAAAGTGGTCTCGAAATGAACTTTAAGATGATATCAAACTGATCTAGAAATTAAATCAAAATGATCGACACGAACTCTAAATGATCTTAAAATGAACTCAAAATGATCTCAAAGTAATATCAAAATGGTGTCAAAATGAACTCAAAGTGATATAAAAATGAACTCGAAATGGACCCAAAATTATTTCGAAACGAACCCAAAATGAAAATGAAATTTGAAATGAACTCAAAATGATATCAAAATGAACTCGGTCGAGTTCATTTCGAGTTCATTATTTAATTAATAAAGAAATTACCAAATTTAGATAAAATTGCACGATATTGCCAACAGGATTTGATCTTTTTAGAGAAAATTATTAATTAATGAGAGTTATTGATTGTGGTAATTATAATTAGATTCGTTAAGGACTTTAGACAATTTGCAGTGATGCTGTGTACAGGATGTCGAGAACATTTAAGTCCGGATTGTTAATTTCTCTTGTAGTCAGGTAGTGGACAAAGCGAGTAATTAAAGCAAGGAGTATTCTAAGCGACAAGAAAATCCTCAAGGAGCGTTACAGAGCACACTCATTCTTTAATTGTAGGTTATTAAGACCCCTCATGGATTAAATGACAGGCACAATTATTGTGAACGGGCTATCAATCTCCGAGGCTTGTTACTAGTAATTAACTCTTTGTTAATCACAACAAACTTTTTTATTTCCTTCAATATCAAACTCTGGCTGACTCCTTTGAATTCAATTTTTGTTGTCGAAATTGTGGAAAATTTTGGATCTTGAGTTAAGAATAAATGTCTTAAATTAAAAATAAATGTCTTGAATTAAGAATAAATGTCTTAAATTAAGAGTAAATGATTGAAATTAAGAATAAGTGTTTTAAATTAAGAATAAATGACTTAAAATAAGGACTTATGACTCGGAAAAATGAAGAAATTACTCAAAATAAAGAATAAAGTCTGAAATAAATAAAAAATGTCTTAAATTAATAATAGTGTCTAACATTGGGAATCAATATTTTAAGTTAAGGACAAATGTCTACAATTAAGTGTAAATATCTTAACTCAAGAATAACTTAAATTGAGAATAAATTTCTTAAATTATGAATGAATGTCTTAAATTGAGAGTAAATGTCTTAAATTAAGAAGAATTTACAAAGTCAGTAATAAATGTTTTAAGCTAAGGTTAATAATGCAAAAAGAATGTCCAAAATAAAGTATACTAGTGATTATGGACTTGAGCAAACAAAACCTATGATCGATAGGGAAAAAGAAATGCAACGCTGAAAGATTATAGTTATTAAGAATTTCTGTGAGCAAATAATGACGTAGGCAGACATTAAGTAGTGCGGGTAATTAAGGTGCAAGTAAGATTTAAACTGCAAAGCAAAGTCAAGAGAAAGAGAAAGAGAAAGGCGTGAATTACATGCTGGAGCCAACCGGCAGACAGACTCATTGTCCTTTGCTAGTTTAATTAATGCAGTTGAACTGCTCTGCCCCCCCCATCCCCCTTCTCAACCGTTCTTCCGACTTCTTCGTCCCACACTCCCGACAACCAAACCCTTTTCGTCTCTGCCATCCAACAACTCCGTTCCAAGTCTTCACTTCTTTGAAAATCCTTCTACCCTCTTCCCCTATCCACTTCACAATTACTTTTTTTCTTTGTTCTTTTTCTATCTTTCTACTATTCACCGGTGACATGGATAATTGGAAATTTTTCTTTCCTTCCTTCGAGACGTGATAGTAAAATGATTTTTTAAGAGAAGAAATCTAAAAATAGAGTGGAATTTGATTTTTTGGCAATTGTGATTACCGACTGTTGGTATTTATCGATAATTACCGACTGCTGGTACTTACCGGCATCGATGATTATCTACTGTTGGTAATTAAAGATGTCTATCTTTAACCGCTGTTGTTAATTAACGGTTTTGTCTCACATAATCGAATGTTGGTAATTAGCGATTTTAATAATTATTATCGTTTATCGTCAAATAACGATATTAATAATTATCGACTATTGATATATACCGACATAGATAATTATCGACTGTTAGGAAATAACTACTTCTTATTATTATCGACTGTTGGTATTTACCGACATCGATAATCCTTGACTGTTGGTAATTAACGATTTTAATCATTAACCGTTGTTGTTAATTAACGGTTCTATTTAACATAATCGAATTTTGGTAATTAACGATATTAATAATTATCGACTATTTGCAAACAACGATATTCATTACTTCCAGTCGATAATTATCCGCAGTTGGTAATAACTTTCAGTCGGCAATTATCCGCAGTTGGTAATATCTTTCAGTCGGTAATTATCCGCAGCTAGGAATTGACAACGATAGATAATAGCAGGCAGTTGATAATTGCCTATAGTCGATAACGGTTCGGTTTATAATTACCAACAGTCGATAATTATTTTAGCGACAATTATCTACAGTCGGTAATTGCAAAGAGTCGGTAAACGTTTGCTGCGAACATTTACCTACAGTCGATAATCACACTCGACAAAATTTAGAAAAAATGATGTCGAATCATAATTCCAGTAGCAAAATATGATGTCAAATGTAATTATAATACTAATTACAAGCGAAAAAGAGAAAATATTTTTTGAAATATTGAGATTAATAAAATGTTGAAAATGCACATTAGCTGTAACGTTGCAACTCTTGTGGGCTTAAAAATGTGGGGATCGAATCTGGAGGGTACTGAAAGAGGTTATGTGAAAAGGAAAAAAATGCGGTGGCTTTTTTTTGGTCGGATTGGACTACTCGAGTCGCACTTTGCAATCCGAAGCATGCACCCCGAGTCTTTATCGTGCAATGGTCGGCCTGGAGTTGAAGAGGTAGGAAAAAAGTGGCTGCCGACTCGGTATCGTAAGCGAGATTGCGGGTGTAATATATTGCGGGAAGGCGGTATGCGGCCTGACTCAAGATAAAAATCCAAGTCTCGTGTAAGAACTTACTTAGAAAGTGGGTACCAATGCAACTATGACTTTTCGTGCGGCACTACTCTTTGCCCGACTGTAGTTAATATACGCGTGTCGCGCATTACCATCACAACTCTCCACAAACAACTTGACTCTTTCCATCATTACTAAAAACTCAAATATGGGCCATTCCACGAAATATTTTCATTCGAATTTTGTTTTTTTAATTGAAACCATTTTTTTGTAATTCTATGTAAAAAAAAGGACTACGTGTTTTTGTTATTTTTTGTTTGACGAAAATTATTGAGGTTATGACTTTTGCAAATTTAACATCTTTTAAATTTTTAAAACGTTTCTTTGATTTTTGAAACGCACTTTTCTCTGTTATACTATTTGGAGAATAAAAAATTATATAATCAAAATTGATTATAAAAATTGATCCGTGAGGATCAACTGTATATACAGTTGAACCTCCATAAGTCAAAGTTCCAAGGGGAACGCGTAAAACTTGGAATTAAAGAGGTTTGGACTTATTGAGGGTTTCGAGTTACAGAGTTTTAAGTACATTGAAAAGTTTTTCCAGTAGAATAAAAATTACTTCAAGTTATAGAGGTTTTAGAATTCGAGTTAAAGAGGTTTTCGAGCTTCATAGTGAGGGGGCAGCCATTTTTTGCAAAATATCGAAGTTCCACTGTATTCTTGGGGAATTCAAATATGTAATGAAAAATAAAGTTACTGCAATAAAATATTGAAATAACGTCTAAAGAAATGTTTGTTTTTCAGTAGCTAAAATTAATTACAGTCAACTCTACGAATAGTGCCACAGATTTGCACAAATTTCAACAAAGGAAACAAAGGCCGAGTAAAACAAAAGAATAGATGCACTATTTGTAGAGTTTTAATAGCACTGTTAAAGAGTTTTAATAGCACTATTCATAGAGTTGACTTTATTATACATATTTTTCATTAATTGTACTACTAAATATCATTTTTTACGAGCTAGTTGTAATTATATTAAAAAGTATTGTTTTTTCTGTTTCAGGTAAGTGACAAAATTGCTTGGCGAGAAAATCTCTATTTTGCAACTGGAATATTAAAAAACGACAGGTGATTACTGTCAAAAATATAAAGTTTCTAAAAAATTATTTGTCGAATCATTTTTCATACTTAAGATTCCATAAGATTACTTAAGATTACATAAGATTCCATAAGGTTATTTAAGATTACATAAGATTCCATAAGATTATTTAAGATTACATAAGATTCCATAAGATTACACAAGATTACATAAGATTTCATAACATTACATAAGATTCCATAAGATACCATAAGATTATTTAAGATTCTATAATATTACTTAAGAATCCACAAGATTATTTAAGATTCCATAAGATTATTTAAGATTACATAAGATTCTATAAGATTACACAAGATTCTTTATAATTCTTTATAAAAAATTATTTGTCGAATCATTTTTCATACTTAAGATTCCATAAGATTACTTAAGAATCCATAAGATTATTTAAGATTCCATAAGATTATATAAGATTACATGGTCTTTTCGCAACTCGATGTTTTTTCTAATTGAGCGAAAGCAACGGAAATGTATTAATTAGCGTTATTGTTAGACAAGAGTGACATATTGTGCGTTTCTGTCGTACATTACTAGTTGGAGTTGAATGAGCATTGAGCAGGTGAGAGGATAAATGGAGAGAAACGAGATAGAAGCAAGTGGCAAGTAACCAGTCACGCGAACGCTTACAAATTGAAGACGCTAATTTACACAGGGATTCGCACTCGGAGCCTGCGTTGTTGTCAGGACTACTCTTGTTGCTTGCTACTTGCTACTTGCCGCTTATTAACTCGAGCAAGTTTACCGGTAAGCTACTAGCTAACAAGGTAAACAATGTTCGGCAATTATCTCGGTTAAATGATCCTCTGGAGATACACCATCCCTTCATCATTCACCTTATCCTACATTTCCATAAGCCAAACTTCATCTGTACCTTCTTTAACCCTTTCTCCATTACATCATTAGCCCTTTTTAAAAAGGATAAACATTCATTATACATTGTCATTATGCATTATCATTATACTAGGGATCATAGTTTGTCCCCCTTTTCCCCTTATTTTACTCTTTTCTTAAAAAAATCAAACACCTGTAATCAAGTATTTTACCCCTTTTTTCCTATATTTCAAAAAGTTTTTTTTATAATTTTTAAAAATTATAAAAATAATTATCAAATAAAAAAAAATAAATACTCCAAATATTTAAAAATACTTAAAACCACTTTATAGGTATTTTAAAATACTTCCTAACATTTCAAAATATTTCAAAATACTTAAAAAGATTTAAAAACTCTTCGAAATACTTATAGATAATTAAATATACTTAAAATTACTTTAAAATAAGTCAACATTCTTTATATTAAAAGACTTTAATGTAGTTCAAATTTTTTAAAAATATTGGTAAGTTTAGCATTAAATAAGGTATAAAAAGATTTTAAAATATTTAAAAATTATGTAAAATACTTCAGAGTACTTACAGATACTTCAAAATATTTCAGACTACTTAAAATTACTACAAAATATTTTCAAATATTTATAAAGATTTAAAAACACTTCAAAATACTGTAGAATATTTAAATATACTTAAAATTACTTTAAAATACTTCAAAATATTTAAAATGACTTAAAATTACTACAAAATATTTCCAAATACTTTCTAATACTTCAAAATATTAAAAAGTACTTAAAATTACTTATTATTACTTAGTATTTTGAATTACTTCAAAATACTTCAAAATACTTCAAAATATCTAAAAAAAATAATTCAAAGTCCTTAAAATATTTCAAAATACTTAAAAATACTTTATAATTACTTTAAAATATTTCCAAATATTTCCCAATAATTATAAAGATTTAAAAACACTTTAAAATACTTAAGAATATTTAAATATACTTAAAATTACTTTAAAATACATACTTTAAAATCCCTCAAAACCCTTTATATTACTTTAAATACTTAAAAATCTCTCAAAATCCTTTATATTACTGTAAAATATTTGAAAATACTTATAAATATTTCAATGTATACAAAAATATTATTAGAAACACTTCAAAATACTTAACACGATTTTAAACTTAAAAATAATGATCTTGAGTAATTAAAATTCTGTAAATCATTATTTTTAAGAAACTTCCATTATTTCAAATGAAATTTAAATTCTCACAAAATATTACAAAATTAATTTTTTAATTAAAAAATACATTAATAAATATCACGTAAATTTTTCTATTTTTTTATAGAAGTCATGGAAATCTCATGGAATTCTGAGAAGAAAAATTTGTAGAAACCCTGAAACATTCATTAAACTATCATTATAATTGAGGATCCACGTGCAACAACTACCTCTGTGTTTACACGCAACTTTCTCGCGCCGCCAGAATCTGGCTCAAAGAGAGGATAGTGGTTCAAGCGCAGAGGCAGTTATTGCATGCGGCACCTTAAATTTCTTAAAACCCAAGATTTATCGAAGGAAATCAAATTTTTTATTCCTTTTTTTAGGCAAGAATTGAACAAAATCTGTTAATCTTGTATAATTGTGCTTGGTTTTATTTCTTGGATGATTTTTTCTAGTTCTAGGGTCAAGTTGAAATTCAAATTGTGTTTTAATTTACCAATAAATTTCTAAATTTTGAGTAAATGTGTGCGGTCTTGGTATAATGAAAAAAATGTCTGTTTAACTTAACCAGAAAGAAATATTAAATATGCCCTTACTATTTTTTCTGGTTAAATTAACTAGAATGTTAGTTAAGTCAACCAGAATATTAGTTAAGTCATCCAGAATATTAGTTAAGTCAACTAGAATTTTAGTTAAGTTAACCAGAATTCTAGTTAATTTAACCAGAATAAATAGTAAGGGCATATTTAACATTCCTTTCTGTTAAATCATGGAATGGGATGATTCCTTGAAGTGGATTTGTGACTGGAATTGACCTTGAGTTTGATTCTTGGTAGCGAGCGATGAAGATGGGAAGTTGATAAAAAAGCCCTTTGCATTTGACGTCCGGTGTAAGGAGCCACTCCTCATAGCAATTATGCTACGTGGCCACTGCATTATGTTTCTTTTAATCTAGATGCAATGCAATTTGCCCCTGCGATTGGCAATTTTTTGTCATGCTCCTCTCGGAGTTTACTCTTATTATAATTATTATGCTTTAAACAACAAGTCTCGAATTCCTGACCTTCTTGAAAAATTAATTCTTATTCCGAATGAGGAAACGTTTTTCATCTCCCTTTCTCAATTCCACACGACATTATGGAAATCAATTAACGGTCACTGTTCTTTCACTTGACTCTCTCCTTTTGATCTCACCGAATCAGGGACTGCGCTCCTACTTTTTGAATTCCATTCCAAAGCCGCTCTTTCTTCAAAGAGATGCATTTCTCTGCAATTTTCTGTATTCCCAGTCTTTTCTCTATAGATTTAATTAAAATTATTTATTTTTCAAAAAAGCCATTTCAATCCTTTCTCCTTTCCATGGCCATTTTTCATTGCAGGCATTAAATGAGGCTTTATTTTTCATAAAAAAGAGAGAAACAAATCTGAAAAATAAATTGATTTCCCTTGCATAAATAATTAATTGTAAGTCAATTATATCATTATTTCTGAAATGTGAAACTTGATAGGAAAAGTTAACTGAAAATTCCTAAAAAATAGATCTGAATGAACGAGATGAACCGTAAAAGTTACTGGAAAAAGGACAGACAACTTTTTCGGAAAGAACTAGTAAGTAACAAGAAAGCAACTAGAAACAAGCTAGAAACAAGCTAGAAAGAAACTAGAAACAAACTAGAAAGAAACTAGAAAGGCACTAGAAAGAAACTATAAAGGAGCTAGAAAGGAACTGTAAAGGAGCTAGAAAAAAACTAGAAAGGAGTTGGAAAGGAAGTAGAAAGGTAATAGAAAGGGACTAGAAAGGAGCTAGAAAGGAACTAGAAAGGAACTAGAAAGGAGATAGAATGGATCTAGAAATAGTAATTAAAAAATTCCGAGAAAAGAATAATTACAATATTACATTATCCAAGAATTATTATCCAACTCGAAAATTCCCCTAGACAAAACAATTAAATTTACTGATTTCTTATTAAATTTAATCATAGCCTGTTTCCGTAAGAAAGGGTCTTCATGTTTAAATTATTAGTCGATGTTGTTGAAAAAGGAGGAGAGTGCATTTTAGAAAGAATCGCTGCTAATGAATAATGTACCCGTTTCGATTATGCGACTCGGCGCACAATTAATTTGAGACCACCGAGTGTATCACGGGAAGACGTAAATTCTTCCTTTTTAATCTCCACAACCTTATCTTTTCTTTCCTATCAATTTTTCCTCTTTCAAAACTCCTACAATCTTTCACTTTCAATGCTGAAATATGACATGCTCGTGTGAAAAGAGAAAAGCTACTCAATTTTTTATATGCCGACTTTTTGTCCTACAATTTCAATGATATTTCGCTTATAATGCTGAAATTTGGTATACTGATTTAAAAATCGGAAATAGAGTAGAAAGAGAATAGAATAGAAACCATAGAAATGGAGAAACAAATTATTTCCATGGTCCGCAATTTCGCTTGCAAAATTTAAAATCATAATTTTTTGGGAAACTTTTTTGAGGACTAATTAAAGGCGGATTAATGATTTAAAGTAAATGAGAGTGCAATTTGTGTCTAATTGAAGGAAAGGAAAAAAGGAATTCGCTATTAATGAAGCAAAGTGCGTTTTTAAGAGGCAGTTTTAATAGACATAGGACCTCATCCCTCGGTTTTCGCGAGGAGCATTCAATTATTTGACTTTACTTCAGCCTCGGCGCATTAGCATTCACTTGAATAATTCATGGTTGAACGGTTAATCCAGCAGTATGTAAATTAATCCCTTTAATTGCAAGCGACAAAACGTTCTCAAGCTGTTATATACCAAACCGTGCTTGCAATCATTTCACTAAGATTCCCTCATGCCAGTAAAATTTTTGATAAATTTCTTCTGACCAATAAAAATAATAATAATAATAAATAAAGTCACTAGAAAGAAGCTAGATAGGCATTGGAAAGGAACTAGAAAAGCACTAAAAAGGAATTAGAAAGGAGCGGGAAAGGAACTAGAAAGGAGCTAGAAAAGAACTATAAAGGAGCTAGAAAGGTACTAGAAAGGCATTGGAAAGAAGCACAAAAAGAACTAGAAAGAAACTAGAAAGGAACTAGAAAGGAGTTGGAAAGGAATTACAAAGGAACTAAAAAGGGACTAGAAAGAAGCAGGAAAGGAACTAGAAAGGTACCTTCCTGATATTGAAAAATAATAATAACAGTAATAATAATACCAATAATCAAGAATCGTGTAAC
>WNHD01017112.1:0-13949 GCA_011057455.1 Ganaspis sp. Gsp50
ATAAAACTTTTGCAGCTTGACTGAGTATTTGCAAATTTATTGCATTAAAATCTTCATTTTACATATAAATTTTATGAGAATATACAAAGCAAGCCTTCTGTCTTCAGTTACCTTTTCCACCACCAGGTTATGGAAACATAAGCCACGTCTCCAGCGGTCTTCCCAATTCTTGAATATTTAAGTTCTCAAGCTTTTTGGTATATTTTCAAATATTTTGAAATATTTTGAGGTATTGGGAAGTGTTTGGAAGTATTTTAAAACATTTTAAAGCATTGGAAAGTGTTTGAAAATATTTTAAAGTAAAAAATACTTTTAAATATTTTGAAGTATTTTGAAGTATTCTGATGTATTTTAAACTAATTTAAGTACCTGGAAATATTTTAAAGAAACTTTAAGTACCTTTAAGTATTTTGAAGTATATAACAGTAATTTTAAGTGCTTTAATATATTTTGAACTATTCTAAACTATTTTAATTTTTTTTATGTAAGAAAAGTACAGAATTTTGACGAAACTTAACAAACATCATAAACTAACAAAATTTAAAAAAAAATAATAATAATCTAGAATATAATATAAAAAAATCCCATTAGAATTGCAGGAATTCCACTTTTTCCAAAGTTTTTCCTTGTAAAACTTTGATCAGCTAAGGCTTGATTTCTCCAGGAAAAATCATACTTTGAGGTTAAAAAAGAAACCAGAAGTAACCAACAGTTTAATTGAAAAGTGTTCTACAAACATTTCACAGGATAATTAATCACCTCTAATTTCTTTATCAAAACTTTAAGATCGATTGGTCAAGTATATCAGGAGATAACTGAATTTAGGTGAACTCACTTTCATTCAGAACTCAAAAAATTGAAATTTAGCTATAGATCAAAAACTATTCTTTTTGCTTCCTCATAGGGAAGCCTTGTAATCGTGCCGGTTTTCGAATTTTCATAAATAGTCTAAATCAACTTATTTCCATCTAAAAAGTATAAAAACGAAGTTTGCAGCCAATATCCAGATGTATGTTTGTCACGCTTTTTTATCGACACGATATCTTTCGAACACTTTGAGGAAATTTAATGAAATTTGAAGGAATTAATACACTCATAAAAATCTCAAAACAGTCCATAGGATTTTTAGAAATACCCAACAAATTTCTAGTCCATTTTTTGCTTAAAAAATACGGGTTTACCATTATACCCATTAAAACAACAATTGACAACAAGACTAATCTACGCAATGCAGTTACAAACCACCTTAGTAAATTTGTTCCTCCTAGTTGCTTGGAAAATATAAACCGTATTTAGACTGGGAACTCTTTCGCAGATGGAACAGCAAAAAACCAGACATGTAAAGATTATTTGTGCGATGGAGGAGAAGGCACGAGTGCTCCTTCAAACCTTTGCAGCTGCCAAAGACGATGTGTCTTATTCTTCCCTACTGAAAACATATCTCTAACTCCCGACAAGCCAAGGATGTAATTAGAGGAAATTTCGAAGATGAAAAACGAACTACTAAAACGCACTCAGGATGGAGAAAATGATTTAAGACTCGTATTCAAGAACAACAATCCTGTTTGAGAGCGAGTTTGTCTCTTGAGTGGGGCTCAGGAGCTCCCACAACGAGAAGGAATCTATCCCAACCACTGGTAGCTGAGATCTCTCCCCTTTAAGACTGCTGCCTTACCTGCAGGGACTGCTTCGCACCCACTAACTTTTCCATGTGATCTTGAATTTCTTAGTTACATGCTGCAAGCATTTATTGGTGTACTGCGATCCAAAGTCTTAAACTATTAACAATGCTACCTAGCTCGTTTGCTATTTAGATCTAAAAAATCTAACTCTGTTAATATTGGGTAGACCAATATCTATTATTTAGTTTTTAGTTAAAGGGCATTTTGTAAGCCTGTGTATTATTTTAAATAAATGAATAAATAATGACTTTATCAATAATTGTCAGTCGTCAAATAATTAAAATGAAGGTAACGACCACTCCGAGCTAATATATTAAAATATAAAGACAAACAATTTCTTCTTTACAGCACAGCTGTGAAGAAAGCTGTTTCAACAGCACAGCTGCCCTCTCGAGAAACGCTAAGAATATTTATAAAGAATGTTCTGTTAAATATTCTTTATAAAAATTCTTTGCGTTTCTGAAGAAAACAGCTTTGCTGTTCAAACGTAAAAAAGAAATTGTTTTTCTTTATTTTTTAATACATTAACTCGGAGTGAACGTTATCGTCATTTTAATTATGTATTGCAATAATTCTTTGTCGGTATTTGTTCAAAATTGTGTACTCTAAGAGTATTGTTGAACTAAGTGTGGAATATATTTCCTGATATTCAAAAAAATGTCCGGACATTTCCCGATTGCCCAAAATGTTTTTAATTTCCTCAGTATTTCCAGGTGCTGCAGACACCCTGAATGGATATTTTACCGAATGTACATTCAATCGTCATTCTGTTGAATGGAAAATTCCGAAAAGTCATTCGTCCAAAGAGACATTCTGTCGATTGGCAAACTGACAAATAGCTTGTAATGTTCCAGCAACATTGTTGAAATCTTACTGTAACATTACAAGCTATTCTTCAGTTTGCCAATCGATAGAAGACTTTTCGGAGGAATATCCATTCGATAGAATAAACTTTGGGAATAATTCATGCGCCTCCACCGTCCCATCACTTTTTACATTCAAAATTCCATGTTTATGATGCAACCTTTAGTAATGAGATTTTTTAATTATACTTCCTTGGCGGAAAATGCTCTATACTAAAAGACGAATCGATTTGTACTAATATAAAGATTACGTCTTACAAAAATGAATGTTTTTTCGTTGTATTTTCTCTTGATTTTCTTATCCAATGAGGCAAAATTTGAATTTTGTTAGTTAGCAATATATATATTTAATAAACATAATAAGTTTTAATTACCTCTAAAATTCCTAATGGTTGTGTAGTTGAAGAACAATGATGCATTTCTGGACTTCCAGGACTTTCACCGCCACCACACCCATAATCTGGAGTATCCCTTTGTGAACAAATCGTCTAAATAAAAAAGAGAATAGTTTATTCATGAATGTTCATTATATTCTTGATATAAAATATGATTGTATGGATATTATGATTAGTATTTGTATAAATGAATTATTAGATTAACTAGGTTGAATTCTATAAGCTTAGATTCTAGATTTCTTTATGATGATTTGCCTTTTCTTTTTAAACCACTAACAAAACATTTTCTCTCGCTGATGTGATACTAAATAGATCTCCCGGTTTCCAATCTGGAGGATAACTAGAGAGTCTGGAAAGTAATGAGCCAAAAATTTAACGCTTGCAGCAGTCAATATTTGGATAGACAAGCTGGTTCTACGACTGACTTAACGCTAGTCAGCTACTAATTACATATAAATAGTACAGTCATCAAGAAACATGTCTACCAGGCTCTGAGTGATTTAAACTTTGTTTTTGTTTATGTTGACGACATACTTATTGCGTCGTCTTCTCAGGAGGAGCATGAATCTCATTTGCGAATAGTATTTGATCTATTAAGAAAATTTTCTCTACACTTGAATTTGAGTAAGTGTCAATTTGAAATAAGCGAACTTGAGTTTTTGGGTCATCTCGTTTGCAATCCAAATCAATTGTCGATTTTCCGAGGCCTAAAATTATCGTCGAGTGATAAACGTGAAGTTCACTGGGACTCAGTTTCTGAGGCGGCTTTCGAGCAGACCAAACATGAGATAGCTAATGCTGCATTGCTTTTTCATCCTTCTTCGGATGCCGAGACGCGCGTCATAGCTAATGCCTCTGACATCGGTATGAGCGCGGCTCTTGAGCAGAAATTCGGGAACAAATGGAAGCCCCTCGCATTTTTTTCTCGTAAGTTCAGCTCTTCCCAAAGTAACTATAGCGCATATGATTGCGAGTTAACAGCTATTTTTCAGTCGGTGAAATATTTTCATCATTTCCTTGAGGGACGCAATTTTAAAATTTGTTACCGATCACAGACCTCTTGTTCATGCTTTTAGTCAGCGTTTAGAAAAAGCTTCGCCTCATCAACAACGATTATCGCAATTTACAATTATTGAGCACATTCCGGGCCAAAGATGCATAAAGATATCTCTGCGTGGTGTAATAATTGTTTGGAGTGTCAGCGCTCTAAGGTTTCTAGGCATGTTATTCTCCAACCTTCGCATTTCGTCGCTCCTGAAGCGCGTTTTTGTCACATTCATCTAGATCTTGTTGGCCAGCTTCCGATTGATTCTGGATTCAGATATTGTCTGACCATTATCGATCGCTTTTCGCGTTGGCCTGAAGCGGTTTCTTTGCCAGATATTGAAGCGGCAACTGTTGTTCGTGCATTTATGAATTGCTAAGTTTCGCGTTTTGGAACACCCGAAACTATCACAACTGATCAGGGAAGTCTATTTGAGTTCACATTATTTCAAGCAATGCTTAAATTCATTGGCTCCAAACGCATCCGTACCACAGCCTTTCACCCAGCTTCCAACGGCATTGTTGAGAGATCGCATAGAACTCTCAAGGCCGCTTTGATGTGTCATGCTTCTCGAGAGTGGGCGCGTACTCTGCCTATGGTTCTCTTGGATTTGAGATCCAATGTGTTGGATTGTGATTATTCACCTGCTGAATTTTTGTATGGCAATACAATCAGAGTTACAATCGTACTTAGTGACGATTTTACACTGCATCCCCAAATTTTCCTGGAAGAATTTTGTGAATTGATGAGAGAAGTCAAACCTATTTCCATCGAGCATCATAAGAAAAGGAGAGCAATTGTTTTTAATGATCTTTATTCTTGCACACATTTTTTTTGCGCGGGACATATTAAGAAGTCTCTTGAACTTCCTTATTCTGGTCCACATCGTGTTTTGAATCGTCAGTCTGATCGCATTTTTAAGATTGATGTCAATAGCAAATCGCGTAATGTGTCCGTTGGGATGCTCAAACACGCATATTTTTTCAAGAACACAGAAAATATTAATGTAAATAAAACTCAAGCAAGTGTACCTGTTAATGAGAGTTTGAGTAATCCTCGTGAAGACTAGACGTTGGCATTAGTCCCTGATGAGACATTAACTTTACCTTTAATTTCTAGTCCTTCAAGTTTTAATTTTGTAAAACCAGCGATTTTGAGAACTTACGCTAGGAAACAGAAAATTAGTTTCAGTGTGTGATGAGTATGCGTGTGATATGTGTTTTCACAGTATTATTTTTCTTTTTTATTTGTTGTGCAAAAGAAAAGAACGAAGTTGCGTAGTATTTTAGTTTTTCATATTTTTCAATTTGTAACGCAATTTTGTGTAATTTCTTTTTCGTCGCCTAGTCAGACGCATCAAATATCGATAAAGTAATATTAGTTTATATTCAGAATTTCTTAAAATCTTTGTAGAATTATTCATATACTCACTATAATTTATTTTATATTTGTAATTTTGTTTTTATTCTTTATATATATGTATATATGTAAAAATTTCATTGTCACTCCGGGGGGGGGGGGAGGAGGGGGAGGAATATATGGTGAACTTCCATTCCCCTCTGATTTAAAAGTATATGGGCTGACCTTCGCCTTAGCAATGGTCGCTAGGCAAGGATCGAAAAAGTAGAGAAAGACGCGAAAGCATAAAGTATTCTAGAGGCACTTATTGTATTAGGAAGTAAACCGTGCTATAAAATTTATATCTTTATTATACAAATAAATACTGTATATAAATATCTAAAACTTATTGTTTTAATTATTTTATTTGGAAGGATTTGGTAATGGAGAAGCATTGTTATTTATTAACACCAAAATATACATTATTTTGAATCTACACACTCTCAATTTTAAGATACCATTCGCATTCTATACAAGATGTGAACTCTTCCTCTTCCTCTTCCTCTTCCTCTTCCTCTTCTTCTTCTTCTTTTTCTTCTTTTTCTTCTTTTTCTTCTTTTTCTTCTTTTTCTTCTTCTTCTTCTTCTTCTTCTTCTTCTTCTTCTTCTTCTTCTTCTTCTTCTTCTTCTTCTTCTTCCTCTTCTTCTTCTTACCTTGTAAGCTTACTGTATGCTTACCGCAGCCTTACCGTGTAAGCTTACCATGACCTTAAGATGTAACCTTACCATAACATGACGGTGTGAGCTTACCGTAAGGCGGACATCATGAGTTCACCCTGAGCTTATTGCAGGTAACTATAATATGAAAAAATTATAAACAAATCTAACTCTATGACTCCTGTATTGTTTAAAAGTGCTTTTATTTTATCGCAATCTAAATATACTTGGCAATTATTTACGTATAACGAAATTTAAATAAATTTCAAAATTTGGTCGTCACTTTTCAAGGTCACTTTCAAGGACACTACTGAAAATTAAAATTTCTCCCTATAGAACCTATATAATATACATAAATTTTATAATATCGTAATCTGAGACTTCTGTACTATTAACACGCATTAATGTTTCATCATAATTATGAATATTATACACAAAATATGTGTAACAAATATATAATAAGACCAAATTTTTATAAAGTAAACATTTTTCTTTAAATTTTTCTTTTTATACACATATAATATAGTAAGTTACGTCCATAGTTCGTGCGTCGTTCGTCAAACGTCTATTTCACCAGACATCGATTTTATCAGACGTCGATTTCGTCATACATTGATTACGTCAGACCTTGATTTCGTCAGATGAAAATAATTTACGTTTGACAAGTGACCTTGAAAGTGACGAAAAATTTTAAAATTCTTCATCGATTTTTAAATTGTTTTAAAATAATGTTATGTACATAAATTTCGATAAAACTTTAATGTCCTTAAATATTAGAGAAGTCGTAGAATTAGATTTATATTTTATTTTATACCTATTATGATTTCTTATTGGTAAAAAGAAAGTTAAAATAAAAAAATTACAAAATAAGCATCTTAATATAATGTAGGATAAGATCAGATTAAAAAAAATAAATTTCTAGAAGTTAAAGAAAAAGAAGTGCAATAAATAAAACTAATTCGAGGGAGCACTTTGTACTATAATTATTGCTGATTAGTAATTAATGCAGACTACTCATGCGCAGTAGTGACTATATACAAATTTTTATGCGTAGTAGTAATAAATAGTGACTATACGTGCATAGTTGTGACTATATACAACTACACTGCGCAATAGTAATTATTGGGGACTATACATGCGCAGCAATAATTTATGAGGTACATGCTCAGTACTGACTGTATACAAATTTTTATATGCAGTAATAACAAATAGTTACTACACATGAGTCGTAGTGACTATATATAAATACACATGCGCAGTAGTAACTATACACAAATAGACATGCGCAATAGTAATTGAAGAGGAGTATAAATGTGCAGTTGTATATATATATATATATACAAAAATGCATGTGCAGTAGTAATTAATTAATGGTACACATGCGCAGTAGGGACTATATATAAATACCCATGATCAGTAATAATTAATTCGGACAATACAGGCTTAGTAGTAATTAATGAGAACCATACATGCGCAGTAGCAATTACTGACAATATGCAAATATGTATGCGCAGTAGCAAATAATCGGTACTACACGAGCGCATTAGTGACAATGTACAAATGCACGTACGTAGTAGTAATGGTTAGAGACTAAACATGCGCAGTAGTGATTATTTACAAATACACATGCGTAGTAGCAATTAATGGTGACGAGACACGCGTAGTAATAATCAAAGGAGACAGTGGTAAAGAAATACAAATTTCTTATGAACAGTAATAATATATAGGACTATTCTGCTGATACTATGCTTATTTCAAATTGCAAAATACCGATTTTTTTTTAAAAATATGATTTCTTCTTATCGGCGGCTGTATGGAATTATATGGAGGTTCCTCACATGGAGATAATGTTACAAGGATCCTTGAATTTAGGAAGACGCATGGTTCCATGGATCAGGGTGGCCACAAATTTTCCATTTCAAATTTCCCTGACTTTTCCCTGATTTTTCCCTGACACGAGCTTTGTTTTCCAGACTTTAGAGTTCATTAAAATTTATTTCTCGAGTTTACATTATGCAAATTTATGTCAAAATTGTTAAACGTAACCCTTATAATTATTATTATAAGTTGAAATTATTTTAAGTTTAATTTTTTTTAACATACAATATTGAAGTAAGAACCTTTTTTGGCAATAAGAATTAATTATTTTATATGGGTCAAATCGTAAATTTAAATGAAAAACTTAAATAAAAATATCATTGAAGGGTAAAACTTTTTTTTACAAGTATAAATTTAAAAAATGTTACTTACAATAAAATTTACTCTATTTGAACTTCGCTATTTATTTATTCCCGGACTTTTAGAGACTTTCAATAAAAATACCTGACTTTTCCCTGACTTCCAGATTTTTTCTGACCTGCGACAACCGTGATGGATACTATTATGTTAAAATTTTTACTACTATCCATTAGGCCATAGTATCCCATGTAGTTTTAGTCATGGGATCCAGTGACTAATTTTTTTGTATCCTGAAATGTCTGGGTTTAGATACCTTTAAGAGTTCCTGAAAAGGATCCTGCAAATGTCCTTTCAGAGTCTTGGGATAAATGTAAATTAAAAAATCATTCAATGTGTTCTGCTAAAGAATAGTTACAAAGATATTCCCCTTTTCTTCTATCGCACCAAACCTGCGGTTAAAGGAAGTATTACTTGATGGGAGAGCGGAGCTAGCTCTTATATTTTCTAATCGCTGAGTTGCTAGCGAGAAATATTCGATGTGCGCGTCACATACATAGAAAGAAGAAACTCAAATGTTGTGGCTTAGACGACCAGCAATCTAGATAACTTCTTTACCGAAAGAATCTATGCCTTGGCAAATAGTAGTTTAGTGTGGCACGCACATCGAATTTTTCTTGCTAGCAATTTTGCGAGTAGAAAATATTAGTGTCAGCTCGAATCGCACATCAATTCATACTGCTTTTAACTGCAGCTTTGTTACTGTGTGAGTAGCATTAATGACGGGGTATATTTTTGTAACTGTTCTCACGCAGAACAGATTGATGTGAACAATTTTTTACTCCACACGGAGACACTTTTTCTTATAATAAGTGCCAAAATTCATATTGAAGCTTCTAATGCTTAGATAGCATTCATGGGAAAACACTGCGGTCTATCAGAATTTGATATTCTAGAATTTCAGAAATTCTAAAACTAACTAGTAATTTTTGTCAATAAACTTATAAAAATGAAGAATTAAAAGTTACTGAGCTTACACCAATTTTTATATTTGTACAGATTCCTATAATATGTGCACTTTATAGAGATTTTAAACTATTTATCATGGTAAACCTATGAGAAAATATGAAGCACTGGGTTTCGAACACGAGAACTGACCCTAACGCAAGCGAGTCGCAAGCCATAACCACCTATCCACCTACCCTTACAATATTTTCTTGTTTTTGACATCCTGATATTGTAACAGTTCTTTGGCAGGAACGTAAATTTAAAATTAATATCACTTTGAAAGGGTCCCCATGCATTTTCTATCCCGGAACTTCAACTCGCTTGATAAGTACCTGATCGCAGCTGACGCTTCATGGAACGAACAGTTCCGAAGACTCGCGGAAACAGTCAAACTACTTGCTATCGAGAATAGGAAAAATTCTAACGCTACATTTCTAACTACCAAATTAGAGTATTTCTAATGCAACATACCAATTAACCATAATTTTGTATCAGAAACTTTTATTCCACTTTTAAAATTTAAATAAGTAGCTACTAATAATTCTAAAGTTACTCTTATTTTCTTCATTTTGAAAAACTAGATACCAAATTTAATATGATTATTTGCACTTATTATAAGAGAAAGTTTCTCCGTGTACATTCATCCCCAGACTTTATCAAGTCTAGACAATTCCAAGATTCTGTTTGGGAAAACTTTAGGGATCCTTTACAGGAACTCTATAAGAATCCTACACTGAAATTTGATGTAAAAAAGTCAGTCATGCGATCCTATCAATTAAACTACGTAAGATCCTATGCCCTGATGTTTAGCAGTTAAAATTTTAAGATAATTGATCCCATGGGATCATACGTCTTCCTGGGTTCAAGGATACTTTAGGATTCTGTCAAGGGTCTTTGTCACAAAACAGTTGGAACTTTTGTGTTCCTGTCTTAAGAACGGTCCCGTTTAAAATTTGTGTTAAATGAATAACACTTTCTTGTGTTAATTTGACTTATTCACATTGTGTTATTTTTAACACATGAAAAAGAGTTAAAACACAAAAAACTAATTGCTTCTTTCATTAATTCACTTGAAACTCACTACTCGGTAATTTTTGTTGATTTTTAAATTTTAGGCGTCATATTCAATCCGCTATTTTCACAATTAAATGCCAGATTCATAATTAGCGACCTCAAACACCCCCATGTAACGAATTTTATGCAAATATGATTATTTTTAAAATTTTGTCAGACATATTAGATCCGATATTTTGAATTTTAAAAATCCAAGTCCAGATTCGTAATCAGCTACCAGAGAACCCCCGAGTAACAAGTTTCTAGCAAATGTAATCCTTGGCTTCCCATTTCCGTAAACTGTATAGATTATTTTTAAAAAGTTAATAGTTAATGCAATGATTGCGATGTTGTCATATCTCCCTCACCCCTCAAAGTAACATTTGACAGAAAAGCAATGTAAAGTTTTGAAAAAATAAAAAGTTTTATAAACTTTAAACATTTTCATTGTAGAAGAATATCGAACAATTAGTACTTCTGCATCGAAACAAATCAATTGACTTATATATAATTATAAATACCAAGAATTAATAGAATAAATGACAATTCTTTATTATTTTGAACATTTAAAATTAAATTTTATGACATAACTCCTAAATTTTTCATTATTTAATGACGGTTATTTTGCAAAAATTTTCTCCATTAACTCTCGGAGAACACACTTGATCAATATGACACAGAAAAATGTCTAGACATTAAAATTGTAAAAAATTTGAAAATTGCGCGTCCTCTCAGGCTTTGGTAATTTGTTTTAAGTTCCTAACTTTACTTAGAAGCAATTAAAATAAATAAAGACATAAAGTTCAGCCGTAATTGAAAAGCATTTCAAATCGGCTTAATTAATTTAAAATTTTAATAAATTACATTTGCTATTAATGTACAGTGTATGACAATTTTTAATTATTATTATAGCAGATAGTTTTCTTTATAAATTTAAAGATTAAAAATATGAAAATATACAATGTTTTTGTAAAATTAAATTTTTACTGGAATATAGAGTAGTCTCCCATATTGACGAATTCTCAAACTGAAGAATTGTTGCCACGTGACCTTTCTCTCAAAGTCACGAGAGAAAGCAGCGGGCACACTAGTTAGCAATGCCGTAATAAAAAAAGGTTCGAACAGCAATAGGAATGTGAGCCTCAACATATGTTGCAATTACAAAATTTTATTAATTCAAGTGTTAAAATCCTTTCCTGTTTTAAAAAATTATAACAATTGCAATAAAAATCTATAAAATTCTAACTTGTCTCTTCAAGTTTGAACTTATACTACATATATTTACACCCAGATGCATAAATGCTGTACTTCCGGTTTGCAGAGCTTTAGGAAAAGCCATAATTTTTCTACTATAATCTCATTAGTTCATGACATGATGCAGGCATATGTCACGAACTAATAAAATTATAATGTAAGAATGACGATTTTTCATAAAGTTCTGCAAACGGGAAGGACAGCATTTATGCATCTGGGTGTACGTCCTTGAAAATATTTGTCGCTCAATCTGATAGGCGTGGCTACCAACTCGTCACTGTGAGGGTGGGAAAAATCCAGTAATTCGTCTGAGTAAGAGACTGCACTGTAAAATTCTTCGAATCTCTTAACCTTCAGATATACATTAAAGTAGCTCAATTTTTCAGAAATTAATGTTTTCAAATCAGTTTCTTTAAGACAGTCTATTCAGTCATTAAGAAAAGGCAGACGACCAAAAAAGTACAGAGTCAGATTGACTCATTGTGTTCTCTACGATCGAAAAAGGGTGTCTTCTTGAAGGGTTGAAAAATAGATTATGCCACTAGGAAGTTATTTATTAGAAATTTAAGGAAAAAATGTGATTGTTTAATTCCTTTGAAAACCTTTTTGTACTTTCATGCAACGTTGAAAATTGGTGTATTTAAATAAAAATATCTTTTAATAAACAATTCTATACTTTGAAAACAAATTCGATTACCTATATAAAATATACTTTCTACCAGAAATTCGCCGATTAAAATGAAAAATATACTTAAATACTTAATAACAAAATAAGTCAAAGATATACATTTCTCAATACAACTTATTCCATTAAAATCACTCAGTGTAAATATAGAGGAGAAGCTTGCAGGTTGCCACTGCTTGCAGGTTGATACCCCCAAAGTATTTTGACATTCTAGCAGTGTTAGTTTAGAAATTTTAATTGAGAAAGAAGTCAACAAAATAGTTATTACTTTTTATGTACTTTGGATCAAAGAAAGGTAATCACATACTTTTTTCTGAGCAAAAAATGAAATTCATCTTCTCATTTCATTGAATAATTAAGATTTTAATTGTTTGAAGTGTTAACAACTTGAACATTTTTATAGATAATTCAACGTAACTACGTTTTCTAAATTGCTTCTTTTTCTAATGTAATATATTCTAATGTAATATATTTTGTCTTCTGCATATTTTTGAAAAAAACACCAAAAACACACGGCGGGGGTGATTTTGACTCACTGGAACTTCCAAAAAAGAAGAACAAAAGTGGATTATAATCAGCATCGAAGCCGCTATAGAGAGAACTAGAAGAATAAGTTTTCGACAAAAAATAATAAAATGGCGGCATTTTATCGAAATTATCCGTTTTTTCGGCCCAAGAAACCCTTGTAAATCAAAAAATTTTTAACCAATCGTTCTATCCGTAGTTCACTCTATAGATTTAAGTGTACACAAAAACATATTTAAATTTCAGAACGATCGGTTGAATAGTTTTTTTTATCACGCCCGTCATCTCAAAAAATGTGATTTCGAGCAAAACGCCTTCGTAAGACCGGCACTTTTAGTTACTCAGACGCTAGGATGTTTTCAAAATTTGTACATTGCAGAAAAAAAACAAATAATATATTTAATTAATGTTTTATTGCTTTCGTTAAATAATTTATTTATTTGGGCCAGGTCACGCTTGACGTTTTTATTCACGTCGCGATAGTCAAGTGGTTAAAACCACTACTACTTAATTTAAAAATTTAATTTGAGTTTTATATCATTAACCCCTTAACTACCAAACAACTTTTATAAAAAGTGCCAACATTGCCAAAAAAAGAAATTTATTGAATTATTTCGACATTTTGTATAATAAGATTCATAGTGTCACTGATTCCGAATATGATGTTAGCTTTTAAAAATTTTAAATGTCGGATCCAACATGGCAGATCCAATATGGCGGAATATTTTTGATAATGTTATTGAAATCGCACGAAACTTATCATTTAGAGGTTTTTGGGGTCGTTGATTACGAATGTGATGCTAGTTTTTAAATATTCAAAATGGTGGATCCAATATGGCAGCCTATTTTGGAAAATTTTACTGAAATCGCACGAAACTTATTACTTGGGTGTTTTTGGGGTCTATGACAACGAATATAATGTTAGTTTTTAAAAATTCAAAATGGCGGATCCAATATGGCGGACTATTTTTGAAAATTTTACTGGAATCGATTGAAATGTAACGTCGGAAAATCCTTCACCGACTTGACAGAAAACTTAGATCTGACTTGACTATCTAACCAGTCAAAATATCTCCAAACCACAGAAAGAAAATTTAATTTGTTTCAAGCCTATTGGGAAGACCGCTGGAGGCGTGGCTTATGTTTCCGTAACCTGGTGGTGAAAAAGGTAACTGAAGACAGGAGGCTTGCTTTGTATATTCTTATAAAA
>WNHD01017163.1:0-11539 GCA_011057455.1 Ganaspis sp. Gsp50
GGTGATTGATTCAATTACAAATAGATGGCAAGAAATAAAACAATTTACAAAATTAGATTTTGATGACTTTATATCTTTAATTAAATTTTGCTTAAAAAAATTCCTACTGTAGTTGTAATCAGAAATTCTATCAACAAATTTTTGGTACACCTATGGGTTCTCCTTTATCACCGTCAATTGCCAACTTAGTTATGGAAGACTTCGAAAAAGAAGCATTGAAAAATTTAAATTTTAAACCACTAATCGTAGAATCTCAATTATCAAAAATGACTCTCAAAAAAATAAAAAAGTAAAACAAACTTTTACAAATAATAGTATTTTGGTTTTTCCATACACACATGACACAAATAGAAAATTTAGTAAAATTTGTAAGAAATACAATGTCAAATCAGTTTTTCAAACTAATATCAACAATCGAGGTATCTTCCGTACCATGAAGGATCCCACTCCTACTTTAGAAAAGTCGAATGTTATTTACAGTATTCCTTGTAGGGACTGCAACTCTGTATATATTGGACAAACCAAAAGAAAAATAAAGCGAAGAATGTATGAGCATGGGTATGATTGTTCGAAAGACAAAGATAGTAGCTCGTTAGTTTATCATTCCCATCACAACGATCACGTCTTCGATTTTGACAAGGTGAAAGTGCTAAGTAATGAATCCCATTGGTTTAAACTTAATTTTAAAGAAATGTTTCACATCATAAAGAATAAAAACTCAGTAAACCGAAGAATGGATACTCAAAAACTAAATCAAAATTATAAAAACCTTATTTGCAGTATTAGATAAATATGTAGATATTAGTACATTTAAAAATTAGCGCTAGTCTCTGACGTCATGCGAATGAGATGCGCACGCAACCTGTCACATGCTATCTTTTGCTTGTATATGAGTGAACACGCGCTTCAAAGCAGTGTCTCGCGTCCATGCTGGATGCGAGACTATAGAAAAATTTTGTTCAACTTCGATTGATTCATTAATAAATAAATTAATAAAATCACTGTGATCTCGTACCCAACAGCGTGGATGTGGGATACTCTTTTTGTGTTGATCACCAAAATCTCAATTGTAATGCCTAATAGAAATGTAAGATCACACAATTTTAGGTTAACTTGTATGAACAATTTTAGGTTAACTTGAATATGTAAGTAGAAAATTATTTTAAATAATTAAATTGGACAATGTGTGTACACACAACTGTCGACTGAAATATATGGACATATTAAAATAAGAAGCCTTTTAACACCTTTTTTCCAAAAGAATATCACAAATTTACAAATTAAATTTTAACAAGGGACGGTAAAATTTTAGGGTGACCAAATAAAAATATTTTTAACCAATGGATTTAAAGCAGAAAATGCTAGCAATTATCTTCAATAATTAATAACTTAAAAGTGAACATTCAGAGACCATTTTACGAAATTACATGTATAGTGTATAGAACAAGAGTAATAACCATAAACTTAAGTGAAAATTTCTCTAATGTTTCGTTGTTTTATTTATTTTATTCTTTCCCCAGCTGAAAATTCTTGGGTAAGATCTTTTATCAGATCTTGTAAAATTACTTGTGCGTGATTAACGGTCAGAACTTGTCTACGAAAAGGTACATGTTCAACATTTGAATTTATAATTCTTGTACGAGAACTTTGATAGGATTTAATGTAGGAACTCTTGTCTAACTGAAGCATGTACAGAAACTAGCATAGTTTTTTGTACAAGTTCTTGTATAGGGTCTTGCTTGAGATTTTGAGCAAGAACTTATGCAGAAACCCTAGAAGAAAAGTCTTGAGTATAGAACAGATCTTTGACAGAATATCACAAAGTTTCTTTGGTAAGATCTTGCGTGTGAAGAAATTTTTTATTAACAATATATAAAACAATAATTTTGTCTCTTAAAGATCGAGAAACATATGAACGCAGACTAATAACATTTAATTCAATGTTAAAAATTGTTACACTACCGAGATTCGAACCTATCTAACCTAATGACCGAATGCGACTTAAACCTCACGGCTACCGAGCTTTTGGGAAATATTTCTGAAAATGTTCTTGACACTTTACATTAGAAATCTTTTGGATAAATTGTCAAGAACATTTTTAGAAATATTCCCCTTATAATATAAACTTTATATAGGTTAATCGATTCATTTTTCAATGTAGAACATTTTTTCAAAAGGAAGTACTATTAAAAAGTGACAATTTTAAAAGTTAAATTGAAACAATTAAATTTTAAATGTTAAAAATATTTTAAAAAATGACATTTACTCAATCCATTCTTGGTAAACAATAGACCTTATTTAGGTCAATCTATTCGTCTCGATGTAAGGAATCTAAATTTTTCACTCCTAAATAAAAAATTTTATTTGAAAAAAAATTTTGTGAAAAAACCGTATTTTTTAAGAAAAAAACGAGCTAAAAATTTTTTGAATAAGTATATCTAAAAATCCATGCATTCGTTTCTAGATTTTTATAAGTGTAATAACTCTGCCAAGTTTCATTGAAATCGGTCAAAGCGTTCTAAAAATAGAGAGGCCACAAGAAAGCGTGACATACACACAAACATTTGGACATTTGCGTAAAACTTCGTATATATACTTTTTAGATGAAAATGAGTTGACTTATACTTCCCTACATGGTGGGCTTGAAGCTGAAAAGTTCCAGCCTAAAATAACGAGTAAAACGGTTAAGGGTGGGGGGGGGGGGTATGGTCCAGAAGTCAGAAAAAAGGTCATTTTTGTGATTTTTTTTAAAGCAACGGTAAATGTTTTAATAAAAACTCTTCTTAGACATTATTAGGCACTTATTAAAAAGCATTTTGGGAAATTCTTGTTAAAAAATATAAAGATGTGTGCAACTGAATAAGCAATGTTGATGGCCTCATCCGAAAAATGGAATTTGCGGTGAACATCATAACTACTCGACATTTTATTTAAAATAAAAAAATGAAGTACATTTTATTAGAAGGATAACTTAGCCCGCCCCCAAAGTTTTTCTTTTTCTTTTAATATTAGAATTTTTGAAGAAAAAATAGTGCAAAACACCCGTTTTTCGATTAAAAATGACGCCATTTTGTAGCTGTATCTGGAAGAAAAAGAAAAAAAAAAAGAAAAGAAAAACGTTGGGGGCAGGTATTTCATGTGTTAAAAAAGTGTGTCAAAGGTTAAGATCGGTGCAGTAGTTTTCGAGGGAGAGTGTTAAATGATTTTGAACATCATTATTTCGAGAAAAATGCGTTTAAAGTTAGAACTTCCAAGCGCTCAAATGAGTACTTTTGAAAAGGCATTATAAAAGGACTTTGGATAGGAATAACTGCGAAGTATAGTAGGTCATTTTTAACGTTAGAAATCCAGCTTTTAGATTATATTTTGATCAAATTTTTAAATGCAACTATTCCAGCTGAGGAACTCAAAGAAATTTATTCTTTTTGGTACATTTTTATTCAAAATGCATGTAAAGCCCTATAACTTTAATAATGTTTCTTCAAATTTTAGCAAAAAGTTACGAAAACCAATCAAAAATTGCAAATTTTTACATTACACTTGCAAAGAAATTTGAGTATGGACAATTTTTTTTAATCATCGGGGAGGTAATAAACTATTCCGCCATTTTGAAAACAGGAACACAATTTTATTTTGAAAATATCTCGCAACTTACGACCTTTTCGAAAAAAGTTTTAGTAAGTAATTTTATAGAGCACAAAGTTCTTTACAATATATGTGAAAAACTCTTTTACCTAAAACTCAAATTTTTGATTTAACATTGCAAAATGTGACAAAATGAGAAAGTGGAAATCTATACATTCTTGTAATTTTCTTGACTTCTATGCAGGACATGGAAAATAGTGAAGGAGCAAAACGCTATACATTTATGTAATTATCTTCAATTTTATGCAAGAGATGTTAAATTATGTCATGCTAGGTTTGTGATAACTAGAATTTAAATGTTAAAAGAAACCGTGTCACAAAAATTATATATGTTGTGGCAACAACATGTTTTTAGTCGGCGTAACACTGTCGCATAGTCAGAATAACAGCATGTGTACCTCAACATTGTCTATAGCCAACCTAGCATTTGGACCTAACTGTAGTAACTTGTAAGTAGGTTTAATAAAGCATAGAGCTGTTATAAAGGTTCTATTCTCCTTTTTGTAAAAATTTGTCTTTATTCCAAATATTCAATATATTTATATATAAATTTAAAATTTATCATTTTAAATAAATTTTGAATAAGTATTTTACCAATAAAGTACATTGTTTTCAAAAATTTTACATAAGAATTTGAATATTAAAATGTAATAGATACAACATCATACAGCCCTGCTGGGTTTTTCCAAAACATGACTACCCCTATCCGAGGGATTACAAATTAGCTGTTGGTTACTCCTCATATAAACCAAAAATATAGAAAGGACTACAATTTATAACAGATTCCATAAAAGTTCCACAGCTTTTAGTTAGACCAACTCAACTTTAGCAGTCTTTAATTCCTCAAATATTTTACAGTGCCTCAATTAAGAGTCTTCTTAGTATAAAAATCGACACTTATCTTTTATTAGTAAGTTTCGGTTAGAATAGTTTTTGAGAATTTCTATCGTGTCTGATAATTTTTCAAACAATTAAAAATAAGCATTCTGTAGAATCTATTTAAAATTTTTAAACTCATGTTTTAAGAATTGTGTAACTGCAGTTGAAGTAATTTTTTTAGTTCCGAGCGGAGTATCAGTTTTTATTCATGCAGAGTAAAATCTCACTTAAAAACATTTAGAGTATATACATATATTTAAAAAAATACTGTATGCATACAGTATTTACAGTATTATTCACAGAGGAGATTGGTTTAGTGGACAAGTCTATGAACACCTAAAACTGAAAAAAATGTACATAAAAAGGATTTATGTGCATAAGGCTTTTCACAGTCTCCAATTTTGAATTTGACACTTAAAATTTTTAAAACAAAATGTCGAACTCAATATAGCAGCCGAAAATTAAATAATTTGTTTTATTGTTTGTTACTTAATTTATACTGATTGTTGATGTCATTCATTCAAAAGTTGACAATGAGAGTTCAAAAAACAAAATGTCAGATCCAACATTGTGGAAAAAAATTCGGGGAGTTATATATGTGAGTTCCTCTAGCCCTTCACATTCGGGGTAGTTTCTGTGTGAGTTCCCTTAGCCTCTCACATCTGGGATGGTTTCTGTGTGAGTTCCCCTAGCTTCTCACATTCGGGGAGCTTTTTGTATGAGTTCCCCTAGCCTCTCACATTCAGAGTAGTAGAGTTTTGTGGTTTTCTTTTTTTCTTTTTTCTTTTTGAATTTTTGTGTTTAGGAACGGATTTCTGGATATTAAATATTTGTGACTGACTATCTGGAGCAGCAGAATGAACTTTACACCGAATCTGGTACTTACTGATCGATACAAAAGAGTGAATACTTCTAGTACCATTTATGGTCTTAGCATTTGAAAAGCGAGCTTCAAGAAACTTTTCATGATGTTCATACTGACTGATTGTGCAAAAAATGAATTTAACTGTAGGCATAGCGCTAATAGCCCGCTCGTACAATAAGGAAGCCGTTGTAATTTGATTGGCAAGAGGTCTTCGGAGACTTGCTGCAGTTGCTTCTCGTTTTAAAGTGCTACATAATCCATCGTAAGGACCTTTTCCATGGGAAGTGGCGTAGAAGTTCCATTCTCCTTTTATTTGGAAATTCTCTTCAAAGTATGCAAGATGAATAAAATTTGTAAAATGTTTATATTGAGAACCAACTCCGTCAGTAAGATGTATAATTTTTTTATATAATAGGGTAAACCAGACAGTAGTCGGCCACTTTTCGTTTGTAATTATAGTTCAGAAATTTAAAAAAAAAGTAATTTTTCTTTACATTTAGGTTAAATAGATCTTAATAAAGATACCTAAATTTAAATAATAGCAAAATATTGATTTCTTAAAGGATTTTTAAAGTCTTGAAAAGTGTCCGACTACTGTCAGTTTTTATATTTTTTTAAAAAGTAATTTTTGAACAGGTAAAAAGAAATTTTTAGTAAATTTTTCTCGTGTTTCCCTTAAAGACAACCCCAAAGATCAACATTGTATTGTTAAATTAAAAAAAAATAGTAATTGCATTTTTTATAGTAACTTTACCGAATTGATTATTTGTAAGTGTCCGACTACTGTCTGTTTTGAGAAGTTTTGAAAAAATAATTTTTTTCTACGAATTGCTAAATTTTATCCTGTTCCTAAACCTTGTTTTTCTTATCCTCAAACTCAAATTCTTTGAATTAAAATCCTTAACTGTCCGACTACTGTATGGTTTACCCTACCTACTTTTCAATTGTTCAATTACTTCCTTTAAATATAAATTTACTGCTGTTGTATCATGGATGAGGCTGATATGATCATAAAACTATCATGCAGCAATTCTTCATTTTCTTTATAATAGACAACAAAGGGATGAAGTGTTATTTGTGTTTGGCACCAGTAATAGCTTTGAACAGCATCTTGTATTACATTTGAAAAATTTTCGCCAAAATCACATAACATTAAAAATTCTCGAGGTTGAAGAGATTGCTTAACATCATTCAGATATTTACTTTGAACCTATGCAAGAAAATCGTGAGTTGATAGTAATTCTTTTGTAATTACATAAATGTAATCATCACTAGAACTGACAATCGTTTCTAACATTGAACGATCTGTACTTGTCCATCGTTTGTAGGAAATCTGATCAATGCAATTTTTGTCAAATAACTTTCGTAGTTTTTCTGCCACTTTAGTTACTCCATGGCAGCATTTACAATTTCGTAAGTAACATTCAGATCTTAGTTTCTCACATATTATTTTCGGTAATATTTCTCTAAATGAACTTAGAAAAGAACTTTCAGTTTGCTCATCTGCAAGATCTTGAAAACGACCACCAGCAATCATAAGTTTCATATTCTGATGTGTTAGACACACACAAACTGAATGGGTGCCATTACCACCTGCAAGAATACATTCCTTTGGTCTTAATTCTGCGAACTTTGAAAAACCAATCTCACATACAGAATATTTTTCCTTATAAGCTGTATATAACTCTCTTAAATTCCCCAAGAGTAAACGCTTCTGTTTATGCATTCGGACCCCAATTTCTTTAACTGAAACTAATCATTTTTTCCGGGCATTTGATGACTAAATTCGCTATTACGATAAAAGTCATATACTAAATGTTTAACTTTTCGGATAAGCGATTACTAATTTTAGGATTTGTAGATGATCCGATTCCATTTTTAGTATGAATTGTTTTTGCTAATTTGGCTAAATTGTAAGGAACGGTAAATGTGCTTTGTATACGCGTAACTTCCCAATTTCTTGGGACCATTGTTAAAAATTTAACTTTCTCTGAGGTTTTTCTACTTTCGGAATTTTTTTCCCTTAGCCCGTCAACAAGCTCACTTACATCGAATGTGCTAGGCTTGATTAATGGAAATACTGTTTTTAGCTCTCGTTCTAAAGCTTCTCTTATTTCCAAAGCTTTTCTCTGTTGAGACGTACGTGTTTGTCGATCCTTCCAAAATACAATTTGAGGTACTTTTAAAATTTCAAGAATCTTGTTAACTTTTCTGTTGCAAATTTAACATCAAAATCCTGATTTAAGTGCTGTGATTCTTCTTCAATAACTAAAACTTCAGCAACATTACTAAACTCATTATCATCTTTAACTATTGCTGGAAAATTTTTAGTTTGATCTGGAGAACTAGGTGCTGCAGAGCTACATGGGATAATTTCTGGTGTTTTATTCTCTTTAGGTGTATCAATTGAAGCAAGTCTACTTGAGTTACATGTAAAATTTCCAATATTTTCTAAATGAATGTCTTTAAGAACACAAAATTCTTTAGTAATTTTAAGAAGTGTTCTTACAGCAATTTTAGTTTTGTGCTTTTGCTTAACAAAAGGATTAAAACACCAAGCAATTGGAGCCATGGTGTATGATACTTCCAATATTATATCAAATTAGAAATAAAATTAATAACATGAAAAAAACAGAAAAAACAATTAAGATTTGACAAACACAAAAATGTTAAATGATCGTCAACAAAAATTACTATTAGCTTTTGAATAGCAAATTCTTAAGCAAAAGAAATTTTAATTATGCGAAATTATTAAACAAAAACTCACTTAACTGCTATAATCTTGTAATATATGACAATATAAATATGCTTTGTAATCTTTCAAACGTATAAGATATTATTTGACAACGTTTTATAAAAAGTCATATCAAAAGTAATGTAAAGAAAACAATAGACGTTTAAAAACAGTTTACTAACACATTGCATGGTTACCTAACTTCATACTTCTTTTAGAAAAACGGTAGTAAGATTTTAAATTAATATTAAATTAGAAGAAATACAAAAAATGGTAATTTATCGTCAGAAATGAAATTAAAAATTTCTTGAATAAGATTTCGTTTTTAATTATCCTTTGCCATTAAAGAAGGTCTAGACTTGTAAAGCAAACTTTTCGTGGTAAAACTTGATAACAACTAACAAAAAATAATACAAATTATTAAATTTTCTGCTGCTATATTGAGTTCGACATTTTTTTTTAAATTTTAAGTGTGAAATTCAAAATTGAAGACTTTGAAAAGCCTTATGCACATAAAACCTTTTTATGTACACTTTTTCAGTTTTAAGTGTTCATAGACTTGTCCACTAAACCAGTCTCTCCTGTGGCACTGTCATGTAGTACTTCAAAAGTTCATATCTTTTAAACCAGAAGAGTCTCCATCTTTTTTTTCTCTTAAATTAAAGGTAGGAAGACAAAAAATAGTACTAAAAAATAAAAAAAATGCAAGGAAAAAGAAAAGCTCTTTGTCAAAAATGAAATTAAAAGTTTCTTTAATTTTTTTTCGGAGTAAATATGAAATTTCTTTTTCTATTTTATTTTCGCAAAATACTGTATAATAATTTATATCATGCCTGTAAATAGCTTTAAAATAAAAAAATAATTTTGAAAAATACAACAATTTGAAAAAAAGCTTATCTCAATTTTCAAAATGCCGTAACTTTGGTAATTTTTAGAATTTTCAAAAATCCTTGGGGGTCAAAACGTTATTTACTAAGGACAATAAGTTGGCCCAGTATCGTTTAAATTGGTGACATAGGGCAAGGATTTTATTCTTTTCACATGGAAAGCATCAGGTTGTCTCAACAACACTGACTGATTCTGGCAAGCATATCGTTGCAGTCTGTTCAATGTTGTTGTGACAACCACAAGTATTATTGTCCCATATTTTACAATTTATTGTGGTTTTGGTAATAATTTTGATGTATTTCACATGGAGTTTATTCCGACAACCCCCTTAGTATGTCATATTTTATAATGTTAAATAAAAAATGTGAGTTTCAAAGAAAATGTTTTCATACAAATATAATAGAGAATTTTGTTATCTATAAAATTACCTTCTACAACTTTTAACAAAAAGTCATAGTTATCGAGTTATTGTAATAATAAAATGATATTCCTTTTTTCAAAATGGAGGAAATATTACATCTCCGAGGTAAAAAATTTATGTTTATTCTTTGTGAACTATTTCCTTTGGATTAAAAAATCAAAATTGGCCATTCTCCAATTTTTCTGCAAGGAGAATGTAAAAACTTTTAATCTTCAGATTGCTTCTCGCAATTTCTCGCTTAAATAATCAGATAGGATATAAAACTAAACAGATTTCTGATGTATTTTTTAATCCTCATAAGTCACCTTTAACCATTTTTCTCGTCATTTTAGATTGGAACTTTCCATCTTTAGGCCCACCGTGCCCATGAGGAAGCAAAATAAATTAAATATATATATTATATATCATATATTATAAAAATATATATCATATATCATATATTATAAAAATATATAGTATACATATACAATATATTAAAGAACAAAAAGTTTTTCTGCGCATCCGTAAGTGCTATAGAAAAGTACTGCGCAGAAAACCATAAGGAAACCCTCGAAGGAACACGCAATGGATCCCATATGGAAACCTACGTGGAATCCCTCGTAAGCTTTTTTGACTGGGACTAACAATAAACAATGATAGGAAATACGAAAATTTTTTCAAACATAATACGACAAATAATAATCTGATTAGAATAATAAATCTGAAATTTATCGAAATTATAAGGAAAAAAATGTTTTCTGAAATTCACTGAAACTACTTGCGTCATCTGCAAAACGGGACTTGTGATTTCCATAAACAACTACACTATGCAGAGCGCGATATTGCTGAAGTTCTTGGGATTAAAACAAACACAAGTTAGTTACTGTTCTTCTTAAACCAATTTTTACAAAATCATAACCTTAGTTGTGCAGATCACAAAGCACGCTTATTTGTTCGTTCTACAAAACGGTGTTGCAGTTTTCACATGAAATTTTTTCCGCGTAATTGCAAATTTAATGGAATTCAGATTCTTGAACCTATTAAATTCATAGAACAAATTGAAATTCGTCAAGGTCTACCTTCTAAAAAATATAGTTAAAAAATTAACGTACTTAAACCGGACATAAACAGTTTCAATACGATTTTAGAATTTAGGTATAAATAATAAAAGTATTTTGTTTACGACAGAAAACGGTATTTAGCAGATAAATTACGACTTTCTGCCTTTGTAAAGTCTTAGCTTACAAAATAACGGACTTAAACCAGACATAAACAGTTTTAGTACGATTTTCAAATTTAGGTAGGTATGTAAAAAGCAAATGTATTTTGTTTACGACAAAGAACGGTATTAAGCGGATAGATTGCGACTTTCTGCCTTTGTAAAATTGTGTTTCACGTAACAGACAACTTGAATTAGATATAAGCAGATTCAGTGCGACAGGTAGAAAAAATAAAAATCCTTTTGTACTACAGAGAACGATATTAATCGGATAGTTTGTGACTTATTGCTTTCAAAAATTGTGGTTCACATAATAACGGACTTGAACCAAACATAAACAGTTTTAGTACGACTTTGTAATTAGGCATACAAAAAAGTATTTTTTTACGACATAGAACGGTTCGAAACGGATGGGCTGCGAAAATTCTCAGGCATAAACCCGATGTTGCCGCCTTGGATCCGTCAGCAAAGTTTACTTTTATTTCAATTTCTGCTTTTTTAACCGTATGAAAACCAGGTATAATAATAACCACAGTATTTCTACTCAACAGAAATTCCAAGTGTCCGACAATTCATACGGTAAAAATTTTATATGGCCTAATTTCTAAATATCCAAATTTTTATTTAATAGAATTTAGAATCATCGAATTCACATTTGACAGAATTTTAAATTTATAGAATTTTGTTCAACTGAAAGGGTCTAGCGAGGTATGTATGTAAAAACGACTCCCGATCGAATCACCTTTAAATAAATATTATAGGTTGGTCCAAAAAGATACAAAACTATTTAAAATAGTAACCCTAAAATACCATTTTTAGGGTTTCGGGGCCGAGACCCTTATAGTTTCGCTATGGCGTCCGTCCGTCCGTCCGTCGTACGGCCGGATTCTGAGGAGGCGCTTCAGAGGC
>WNHD01017169.1:0-10338 GCA_011057455.1 Ganaspis sp. Gsp50
GTTTTCTTCATGGATCCGCAAAGGTAGATTTGTTTGGGAATCAAGTCTTAAGTAATAATACTCATTGGCGAGAATTCAAATTCGATTTCTCTCCGTGTAATTTTATTTTTGGTTTATTATTGTTAAAACTTATAGTAGAGATGTTAAATATTATATAAATAAAAAAATTCCGTTTCTGAATTTTAAACTTCATGGTTTTATTTGCGTTCTCCCTTAAGTATCCCGTCTTGCCCCTCCCCCTTCCCCTACGTAATGTTTTCAGAAAATAAAAATAAAATTCACAGTTTTTCTCCAAAGAAAGATGATTATTGATTGATTATTGATTATGATTATTTATAAACTATTTTGTAAATAATCACTTTTGGTGAAAATTGTTTTTAAACTAGTTTATGGAGATCCAAGGAGTTAATTTTCAAAGTAGGGGAAAAGATAAGGCAGGCAATTAACAGCTTCTTCAGAAATCTTGGGGTTCATTGTTAATGAAAACCTCTTCTATTATCTTACCCCTGAAAGATCGCTCAGAGTTGATCGCATACCTGAGGGCAATTTAGCACTCTGCTGCTCCAGTTATTCGAATAAATCGGAGCTGTACAAATACATCCCACTTACATTTCATTAAAAGCTTTTTGTTAATTCTATTTAAGACTCAAAACTTCCTAGACATAATTCTTACAATTATACTCTTTTCACTAACATATTTATGTTAAGGCAAAATTCCTAATTTGTTTCTAAAAGCTTTAGGTGCTCTCTTTATAGAGTAGGCTTTTATTATACGTCACCCCTTTTATATTTATAGTTCCGTTATTTTTGGAAGTTCTTTCTTTCAGTTGCTATTCTATACCTTCAAGTTTAATAATACAGAAATGACGATCGATTCGAGAGAGAGTGCAGTACATGTTTTAAATAGTCAATTTTTGCAACAGTTTAATGAATGTAACAAATTGATTGTCTTTCGCTTTTTTGTTTTTCCTTTTGTTTTTAGTTTGTTTTTTCCTTTTGTTTTTCAGTCTTTTGAAATATGGAAATTTTTGTCAATTTAAAAATGTCTGCATTTGGTAATTAAAGAAATACTTGGTTTCTCTATGATTGGATACTTTTGTGTTTTGAAATCTAATTATTTAATAAGAGTTTTAATTTTTAAAAAAAATTGTATTTGTAAAATTAAACTTTAATGGAATGTTTCAACTTTCTTTTAGTTTGTATAAGTTAAATTTTATGAATATAGTATAATGAACTAAAATAAAGAAGAATAAAGAAAGTAGCAAATTTTCGCTCCATTTTTTAATTGCATAGCAAATTATTTCTATTTTGCGAGAAGGCAGCAAAATATTTGAAAGGAACTTGATAACAGCGGGTTTTTTTCGCTTTGATAAAGAGTCTGCGTGGGTATAAATGTCAAGTACCATGAGAAAACTCATAAAATTAACAGGACGGCATTTTGTCATTGTTTACTTGAAAGAGAATTATCTTGAAAAAATTTTTCGCAGGCAACTTGTGAGTCTGATTTATCTTTGAGATAACAGAAGCGTGACCAAGGAATTTTAATGCCTGTCAAATAATATAAACAGATTGTGTATTGTTTCCCCTAACAAAGATAAAAGACTCGGATGCTTTTATACCACTAAATTAAAAGCTCTCTTCTACAAGATACAAAAAGCAGAAAATAAATCTCTCTTTATTTCTCTTTCAGTCAGAGCATCATTTACAAAATTAAAAAACCGCAATTTCCACGTCAGATTAAAAAAGATTAGAAAATAATTTTCATTTAGAATCACTTTACAATTACGAAAAAACTATCTGCAATTATAATCATATAATTATTACAATTATTTGCAATTCGTATAATTTAGATTTTTTTTGTCAAAAAT
The DNA here is from genome assembly GCA_011057455.1 of Ganaspis sp. Gsp50. Classification (NCBI taxonomy): domain Eukaryota; kingdom Metazoa; phylum Arthropoda; class Insecta; order Hymenoptera; family Figitidae; genus Ganaspis; species Ganaspis sp. Gsp50. The sequence continues at coordinate 1,869 of WNHD01017169.1, forward strand.
TGTTTGCAAACGTTTTCTTCACGAAAATGTTCTAAAAATGAAAAATTAAGGCACTAGAATGTTTTGAGAATAAAAAATTAATGATTTGACAATTAAAAGCTTTTTAACAGAAAACATTTGCAAGTTATTTTCTCACAAAAAGGTTTTGAGAGTGGATGACTTTTTAACAAAAAACACTTTTAAAAGCACATAATTTTTTAAGAAAAACTTTTGCGACAAAATTATTTTTGAAAGTACTTAACGTGACTTTTAACGTAAGTTCTTATCGTAACTTTTGAAAAAATTGTATGTTCATTTAACTGTGAAAAATATGAATTATCTCAATTTTTGTCGGTCAGGTTTCATATTGAATGATCGATTCTTGGTTAATGTGAGAACAAATAGTAGATTTAGACTTAGAGGAAATTCATTTGAAAAATGAACTCTGAATGAAATATTTATTTAGTAATTGATTCTTTGATTCACCCATATATTTTACATTGATATATTCTTCCTAGAGACATTTGGCCCATTCTGGGTTTATTTTATGCTGCAGAGATCGATCAACTCGTTCTAGAAACGACTGAAGAAAATTGATCATTTGAAAAAACGAAAGAAATTTAATTCGAAATTTTGTATGCTGATTGTCCTAATACCTCTATAATTAATGAATGATATTAATGGTTCTATCAAATTAATATTTACTGTCGTATTTTCAAATTATTTTTCCAAATTGATGATGTGTAATTATTTACAGTTAATTATTATAAACAACTGGTATTATCTATAATAAACTATAACTCTCTGAATGTAAGCTAAAACTGGAATAATTAATTTTAACTCAAAGTGTACAAACTGAAATAATTTTAAAAATGTCAAAACAATTATAAATTAAAATGAAATAAATAAAATTAACAAATTAAAATAAAATAAACAAAATTAAAATAAAACATATATAAAATTAAAGAAGTAAAATGAAATAAACAAAATTGAAAACTGAAAATAAAGCAAAGAAAATCAAAGAATTAAACTAAAATAAATAAGACTAAAAACTTGAAAATTAAATATAAATGAAATTGCGTAAAAGGTTAAAATTAAATAAAAACTATAAAAATTAAAAGTTTGTTGAATCAAAATTTTTCATTTAAGACAAGTTTAAAAAGGAACAATAATGTCAAGTCGTTATTGCAGCAAAGTAATGATTTATCTTTCATTAAAACAATCTTAAAAACCGTAAATCAAGAATTTTTCATGTCAAAGAGATATCAGGACTAAAGTTTAGGTTTTCCTTTTTGTTGAGAAGTTTCTTGGGTGCATTTATTTTATCGCAGTGACTCTTCGTCACACACACATTATCTTAATTAGATCTTGTATCAAAACCCATCTCTCTATTCGGGACAAAAGGAACGATATGGTAATCAAGCAAAAGTATAATTAGGTTCCAAAGCTATTTAACAAAAACAATAGTTGACCGAGTAATTAAAATAATCTAAACGAACATTCATTTAACCAAACTTTTGACTGTTGGTGAATTAAACTACGTACATTTTGATTTATTAATAAAATTGACCCGAATAATTGTTTATTTATTTTAATTTTATTGCACAGGATGAAGTTTCTTTAATTATTTTTAAAGAGGTTATTATAAATATAGTGTAAATTGCAACTGTATTTTATTTTTTTTATTTTATTTTTAAAATGCAACAACTCATGAATTAATAAAGATTTTTTTACATTCTTGGTCTCATTTTAAAGCTATTTTTCCATATAGGATAAAAATAATTTATCATTTATTTACCTATTTAACATTAAATAATTTTTGTCCTTCATACTGAAACGAGAACTTTGGAAAAAAGTCGATAACTTTATTGTTTGAGAAAATATAAATTGAATAAGAAAGGGTTACGAAAGAGTCGTCTTGAAAGGACGAATAACCAACTTTAAAACAAAACCAAGAACATAAAAAAATCTCTATTTTCTCCGGAGTTATATAATTATAAAGAAAACGCCGTTTTTGGCATTTTTGCAATAATTGCTACAAAAATAATCAAAAATACTTCATCCTTGGCTCATTTAATTCATAATAAAATTGTTCTTTTCTTTTCATTGGTATGAAGCAAACCAATGAACCACTAAAAATGTTTTTGTTTTCAAATTACAAACAAAAAATCTATTTTTTTAAACTAATTGCAACTACATTTTCTAACTTTTATTTTGTGCATTTATTTTGTTCATTTATTTTGTTCTAAATAATTGGCACTAATTTTCATTTAATCGACATTGTTACCCTGAGTTGACATCTATCACATTTATAACCCGAGTGTACTCATTTAATTGCGATTTATTCAGTTTGATTGATGGACTCTTTTCGTAGAAATAAATGGCCGACTCTGATTTGTGAATTTGATTTGGAATTGGTGAAGTTTGATAACGAGTTTGAAAGCGAGTGGAAAAGTTGTTCTTGAGATTTAATTTATAGCGTTGCATTTTTGTGTGGTTTGATTTTGAAGCTGAACTCTTGGAGTGTCAGTGACCTTCGGATAAGCTTGAAGCACGTCTTTCACACCAACTCGTGCAATCCATTTTACATTTAGTAAAGGTGTTGAAATATGTGCATCCAGCGTAAAGAATTCCATTCACAAAAACTTGGCAACTGAAATCGTGCTTTTCCCTGAGGAACTTGGCTGTAAAAGATTAACGCGCAGCACTAGAGTGACATTGATCTACAAACTGTAATGCAACAGCGACATTTATTTTTAATGATCAAGTACTATTCCAACAAGGCTGCACTCCATGTGCATTTTAATCCAACAAAAACAAAGCAATGTTGTCCATTTCCTTTCTACTTTCTATTTTTGCCTCTGCAAAGTCATTTAAACAAATTATCATTTTTTGCACTTTTTGCAAAATGACACTTGGGAATTTTAGAAATGAGACTTTTCGGAATTTATGAAATTGACTCTTTCACAAGAAAAAATTTCTGTTGTTTTTGATGCATGTGAATTTTTTTGCCTGTTACCGCCCATAAAGACTTTCTGTTGTTTTTAATGCATTGGAATTCTACGGCATATGCCATGGAAAACAACAGTTTGTTTTTTCTGTGTTGGGATTTAATAGGTTTAGAGATACCTATGTACGTATATACGATGTGAGGTATGTTTTCAATTTTTTGAAAATTTTGTTGTACAACTTTAAGTCTTTCCGAAAATTAGAAAAGTTTAAAGAGACTTATGAAACTTAGTTTATCCAATTATAGGAGTTTTTTCTTTAATTTGAGTTTTAGAAACTTAAAATACGTTAATTGGGTTTTGAATTATGGTGAAAAACGTGAAATAGAATTTGTGCAGTCTGTCGACCGAGTGGTTCCTCTTGAACAGAAACTCAATTCACGTTTTCCTTCATAACTCAATAAATAATTAACATTTTTCAAGTTTCATGGACTCAAATTAAAGAAGAAATTACAGAGATTAAGATTACTGGGTTCCTCTTTTTTATTCAACTTTTTACCAATTTGACAAGATGGGATAAAAGAAAGAAGAGCGTCGAAATAAAAAGATGCAAAACGAAAGAAGTTTGAAAGTTAAGAATATTTTGAATATCAAATGTCAATACTATGAATATTAAATGTATTTTTGTTAACAATACTTTGAATGTCAAATGTATTTTTTTTAACAATACTTTGAATATCAAATTTATTTTTGATAACAATACTTTGAATAAAATATGTATTTTTATTAAATATAATATTACAGTATAGTTTTTTTAATAGCATATTATTACCTTATAGTATAAGTAACATTTTTTCGTCAGAATAAATTAAATTTTTTTTTTATTGAGTGCTTATAAACAGAGGAAGTATAATGTCCTGTGATAGATCCGGATAAAGGCGAGTGACACTTTTATAAAGTTTTAGTTGGGGGAAATTTTCATAACTTTCAATCTACTTGGATTAAAAAGTTTTATACATGGTCGTTTTTAAGGTAAGGGGACTTTTAAGTAATCTTTGCAAAATAGGAGAAGTTAGTTTTGACGGGTACCGCACACTAAGTTAAGGATTGCTAATTCATATTCATTGTATTTTCCAAAGGCTCATCAAATATCCCTTAATTAACTCTTTCCTAATTTAAATTGTTAATCTCCTGTCGTCTCGACCTTTTAGAAATCGACTTTTTTCCAGAATGAATATTCATTCCGATTCTTAGATATTCAATAAGAACGAAGTGAGAATGAACTTAGTTTTCAATATTCAGACAATTTAACATTCGCAAATTTAAAACTTACAATTTAAAAACTCGCAATTTTAAAAGCAGCAAATTTAAAACTTGAAAAAATTCGCAAATTTATAATTCGTAAATTTAAAGATATTAAACAAAAAAATAATTGACAGACATTTCTTCATATGATATTTTATAAATATCTAACAATGTTTATAACAATATTTAATGTCAATATTAATACCTTATTGCCAGTATTAGTTATTTCGAGGATAAAACCGATAAGAAATTTTCGTTGTAGCTCATGTGATCATATTGACGTCATTCTTCATCACAATCCCTTAATTATATATAAAAAGTTCGGCTGTTTTGAAACGTACTAAATCCCTGAGAAATAAATTCCAAGCACCCGGAAACAAAGGCTCCAGAATCGAAACTTTTCCGAACAATTTCCATTACTTTTTTCTTCTTAATCTCTCCCAGAAATCCCGGAAATAATGATCGAAAGAAACAATTGCCCATGAAAAAGGTAGGTATAATTTTTTTCCAAACGTTTATAAACATTCTAAAAATTCGTCACAAGGTATTTTTTATGGAATAACTACAGGCGCGATAAAAATACCTTTTTATCGTAATGATGGGAATCATGAAAATTAATTCGAATCGTGAAAATAATAGAAATCGTAGAAAAATTGAAAAGAAAGCAAAAATAAAAATAATATCAAAAATAGATATCATAGCAAAAAAAGAAAACATCAAAAATGGAAATCACAGACGAAATAGAAAAAATAGAAATCATAGGAAAATAGAAATCAAAGCAAACATAGAAATCACAGGAAAATAGAAATCATAACAAAAATAGAAATCATAGGTAAACAGAAATCATAGCAGAAATAAAAATCGTGGAAGAAATAGAAATCATGGAATTATAAAAATCATGGGAATAATGGGATTTGACGAGAAGTAATGAAAAGAACGAAGTTAATGAAAGATATAATTAGGGGGAAAAAGGTGTCATTTCAATCAATTTAGACAGAAGAGAAAGACCAATGACCTAATTGACATTTGTGAGTCTCGTCGACGCGACGTATCAATCTTCCACGAGTAAATTATGCCAGAAACACCCACTCAATCAAATAATCTAGATGCGTCCTTTCAGCGAAATTTTATAAATTCCATTTCCCCTTATATCGATGGAACAGAAACCTAAATTCGCTACTCATAACTGACACACTAAAGAAGCAAATGCGACGGAAATATACTATTTGCGAAATTCATATTGACATTTATGCAACAATAAATTCATTCCAAGAGGATTAGATTTACTCTCTGGTCGTCAAATCTTTACTTATTTTCTAGTATTTCTTATTCACGGCTCATGCCCCTATTACAATTTTTTAAAGTAGTTTAACAAATTTTTATTTATAATAAAAATTACAAATTAAATTAATAATTTTCCTTTCGATTCAATTATAATATTACAATTCAATTATAATCAATTCAATTAATGACAAAATATTAGAATATTGTTAATATTTTTCTTATAAGTTACGCACACGTAGCACATGCTATTTTTTGCAATATCTCATTTATAACAATCAATAAAAAACTAAAAAATGTACAAAACTGTTGTTTAAAGAAATTTTGGTACGAAATTTGAAGAAAACCTTTAAAGCCTTCTTTAAAGCAACGAATGAGAACTGAATTAAAGATGGCTCCGAGAGATGGCGTTGCTTTAGCAGTAAAAGAACGCATGCGCAATCACAACTATGCGTAAAGCAGTGATCTGGCGCATGCGCAATCAAAAGTGTGCGTAAAGGTCTTTCTACAATGCGAAAATAGTCTTGACACAAACGTTGCGCAGTTCAACAAAGAAAATAGTTTCTGCGCAGCGTTTGCGTTGATATTATTTTTTCATTGTAGAGTGACCATTAATCAGCGATTTGACGCATGCGCAAAATTTCTCGAAATTTTTATCATTTACGAAATTTGAATACGGTTCACATTAACTATTGTATCTTTTTCACGACTAAAAATATAAATAAAATAAAAATACTGCAAATTTTGAAATGCTTTAACTTTATATTCAAAATAAAGTGAAAACAAAACTAGTTTAAGAGAATAAACCAAAAATCCGCTGAGCCATTATAATAATTGGATCAAAAGCGTTTATTTTATCCTGTCGTTCGTTTCTTATCAAGTTTTAACCTACTTATGAAATCTATTGATTGCACGGCAGTGGCATATGTGTTATCGATTGAAACATTCGAAGAATTTATGAGAAGGCATGCATCCCCGTCTCGAATGTGAGAGGGTTTCGTTTCACTATTTTTTATGGAAGTTGAAGAAATACGTTTCATAAGTTTTCAAGAACATACTGAAGACGTAAGTGGATAATTGTGTTACTTTACAGGAGAAATATATCCCTGTTTCTTGAGTAAATACGTAGCGTGACGTTGTTTGACTTTAATTTGTACAAGCAAGTGGTAATTCACGAAAATATCGTTTCACTTTCTCCCCCAAAAATGGGAAAAGGTACATTAACATTGCACTAACTGTTAATTATCTTAATCCAGATGTTAATTATAGTTTATTTATAATTTAGTTCAGTTGCTATTAATGGAATTAATTACGAACCCCTTCTTTTTCTAATTTTAGAATAAAAAGATAATTACTTAGCTACGTTTATTAAAGTTTTATTTTCAGGCATTAACACTAATTATATGAAATTAGAGGATATTCAGGTATTAAGTTTGTGATTATAAGAAATTAGTAGATGATGGGGAATTAGAATAAACAGTGAATCTCATTTGAACTTTTACATTTCAATTTTAGAAGTTTACTTCGAATTTAAACATTTAATTTTAATGTACGCATTTAATTATAATTTACACATTCCATTCAATTTTAAACATTTAATTTTACTTTAAAAATTCCAATTAAATTTGAACATTTGATTTTACTTTAAACCTTCAATTTTTTGAACAGTTAATTTTACTTTAAACATTCAATTTAAATTTATTAAAATAATACCTTTTCAAATATCTTTTTTACTTTATTTGAGTTTTGATATAATGCAAGCGCTATTATAAACAGTTTTCAAACTTTGATAAAATCTGAACAATTAAACATTTAAACACAAAAAAGTGTTAGTAAGCTTATAAAATTTACAAAAAAGTGTGTTTAACGTGAATACAATGAGCTTCGCAGATTAAGAAATATCGCGAAACAAAAATTGCATTACTACAAAAATTGAAAAAAAATTGCTCGGATTCAGATCTTTTTACTAGCTGTGCAAATTTAGTGACAAATGTTAAACCTTGTAGTCTTAATGTCTGAAATTTCTTCTTTAATTTAAGTCCAAGAAACATGAAATATGTTAATTAGTTTTTGAGTTATCACCAAAAACGTGATTTTTATTTTCAGTGACACAACTCGATGAGGCACAAACTCTGTTCATGTTTTTTCTGATAACTCAAAAACTAATCATAATTTTTTAAGTTTCTAAGACTTAAATAAAAGCAGGAATTCCAAAGAAAACGACTGCTGAGTCTCATATTTTTTCCTACATTTTTTCAATTTAAACAGAGGATTAAATTTAAAAACAACGTAATCCTTGTTTTCAAATCGTTCGAAAAGAAAATTTGGAAACCTTAGTTTTCTTTTTGTTAGTAATTTAATTTATTTTTAATTAAAATCTTTAAACACTTGTGAAATAGTTTTCGAATTTTGAGCGAAATTGAACACTGACTTTTTAGTCAGTCCTTAAGTTAAAAAACTTGTTTCACATTTTTGCCCCTAACTCAAAAACTAAAAATATTTTACAAGTTCCTTTGATTCGAATTAAAGAAAAAATTCTGCAGATTTCCACTTCATGATTTTAACCAAGATTTTCAACAAATAAAATAAAACAATATTTTTATAATAAAACAATTTCTTTACTATAAAAAAATAAATAAACAAACAATAATAAAAAAATAAAAAAATTCATAAAAAAAGACTTAAACTCGAAAGACAAAGTTAAAAAAAACATTGGACAAGTGCGAGTAGAACTCTCACTAAAGATAAAGGGTTCCGTACAATGGTTATTTTATATAAATAATAATGAAATATAGTTTTTATTTTATAAAAATTAATTTTGAATATAAAATATATTTCAAAAAATTGTTTAGTTATGGTAAATTACAGCATATAATTAAAAATCTATTTGATTATATTTAAAAAATAATTTTTCATATAATTTTTCAATCATCATAAATAAAAAAATTGGTGTGATT
>WNHD01017194.1:0-12044 GCA_011057455.1 Ganaspis sp. Gsp50
CTGACTTATTATTATTTTTAAAAAGAAACTTCAGGAAAAAATAAAAATTAACGTAGATTCCTAACTTATCGACCGAGTTCTTGGACATGACCTTAAATCTACTATTTTTTTGAATTGGCATATCCGCCATAACCTAAAAAGAAGAAGAAGAAATCTACTGTTTAATTCCACGTTCTTTTTATCTGTTTTATTTTAAAATGAAGTCTTTTTTAGTGTGTTCAATTCAAGAAGTATTTTTAGCAAACCTGGCCTCGTGTTGGATTCAACAAGACATTCAGTTATGTAAGAAGTAGGGATACGACTATGGCGTTAAATGCTAATGAGATATGATAAGGCAAAGGACCAGTCTGTGACGAAACGCGATATAATGAATGATAATGAATGTAATGAATATATTTTATTAAACTTTTAATTATTCCTGACTATATAAGTTTTATCCTTTCCCCACAGTTATTTTCCGCACCATCTGAATTACACACTCCTATTGTTTCATTATTATAGCTCCTGCAGGATCAGAAACTTTTCCTTTCCACCCTTTACTCCTACAAAGTCTTGCGATCCTCTCAGTAGGATCGAAGATTTCCTAATCCCTCACCACCTCTCTTTCTTTCTTGAATTTCTCCGTTCTTACGAAGGACCGGAAATTCTTTTTCCTATCTTTTAGTTTCTCGGTCCTAGCCGAAGGACCGGAAGTTCTCTAACCTCTTTTTCCTCCGTGGTTATTCGGTCCTCTCCACAGGATCGGAAACTCTCTTTCTCTCATTTTGCTTCTCGGTCCTATCAAAGGACCGGATGTCCCTGTCCCCTTACTGCTTCCTAAACCTTAGCAAATCTTAGTTTACTATGTATTACAATATTTTATTCGTTCAAATAAAATAATTGGTAACAGTTTCTTGTTTAGATATGCTAATTTCAATAGCGATTCGAGTGAATCATAGTTTTCGTTGATTGAATAATGAATGAAAACAAGGTTTATGATTTATTCAAATCATTAATTTCAGGAACGCATTGCGAACATTCGAAATGTCAACTGTCTAATTGTCGACTAATTAAACGTAACAATAGTTCAGGCTGGTTTGAGCGGCTGGTGAGGAAGGATTGTTGTGCGCGAGAATGTATAATGAATTGCCTCGTTAGTCAAGTTTATCCCCTGAGATCACTCAGGAACCTATTACAAGAGGATTCACTTCGCTCGAATGATTTTATGCTCCAGGGTCACAAGGCCACTTTTCAGTCCATTCACTGCGACATTATACTTTTTCATTACAAAAAATTAATAAAATTCAAAATTGTGCCGCTTCTTTGAATTTTGAGTCCATCTTTTTAAAAATTTTCAAAATTAAATTCGTATTGGTATAATTTATAAATTATAATTAATAACGTGTGATATTCAGTAAATTCATATGCTTCCATTTTCTTCTGCAGTTCCTGTTCTTCTGTAGTTCCTTTTCTTCTATAGTTCCTTTTCTTCTATAGTTTATTTTCTTCTGTAATTCAGAATCTAACGAACTGGCTCATTGAGCTTATGGAACAATTTCGGTTACTGAATTTAAGAAATTATTTGTTAACACTGGATATCAAAATCCGATCATACGAATGAGTTCATGAGCTTGATTAGAATAATGTCAAAATTTTAGACCAGGAATCAAATTGGCAATAAGGAAAATTTCTGAAATGATACATATAAATACAAATCACCCGATAATAAATAAAAAAGACAGTTTTTTCTGTAACTAAAATTCTCTTTCCTTTACTCGAAAAATTACAATCATCTGTTTCTACTTAGAATAATTAAAACCTCGGCCAACGAAATGTTGCGACAAATAAAATTCTTTTCAATTGTTTTTTACCTTCCCAAGATCACTTATTCTCTTAACTTAATAATAATTTGGAAGGAATATCAAATCTTAATTTATCATCATTATTATTACAAAAGTAATCATTCTTAACATCTATTTTTTCTTAATAAAATTCTTAACAACCTAAAATCATAACACACTTCTAATTGTAAAAAAAAAATAATGTAAACTAAATAAGTATCGATCTTGTTAATGAATTCTATAACCATGCTCACATTTTTTCACAGTTTTTCTTGTTGAAAACTTGTTTTTTTTTCTTGATGAAAACTCGTATATCTAATTTATCTATAGTTAAAAACTTTATAACCATGCTTCTTCGAATATGTAAAAAAATTCATGAAAAGTAAACACAAGTGTAGCATAATGATTTTTAAAATCAAACAGAAACTCTGTTGCGTGAAAAACGTTTGAAACTGAAATGCAAATTGAAAGGGACGAATGGAAAATTCTTTGACGATTATAGGTTCATTAAGGTTAAATATGAAAAGACGTAAAAGGAGCTTGTGTGCCTTTCAAGTGGTATGCAATCTATTACTAACTATGAACTCGGTGCGCAGAAAACCAACTATAATTCTATTTACATTTTAACGATCACGTAACAGTTTTCCAAATCGCGTTAACGTACAAAGTTGACACAGACAAAAGGATCATTATTTCAATGAATAAAACCCCGACAATCTCACTTTAGCGAAAAAGATGTGCAAACTTTGAAAACAATGGATAACTTTTGTGTAAATGAAACAATAGAATATTATTTAATTGAAAACACTTTGCGAAGTGGAAGTGAGTTTTAATTTACACAAACGCTTCTAAAGTCGCTGATTACGATTTTTAGGTTAGATTTCTAAAATCTGAAATAACGGATCTAATATGGCGTACGATTATTTGAAACCAATCTGTATTTGCTTCAAAATTGATACTAACAATAAGTAACAGCTTTTTGAAATTCCTAATTATACGAACATGAAGACCAATTTTAAAAATTCAAAATGGTGAAACCAATATGGCGCAAGATTTCTTATAAGAATCAACTATATTTGCTTGAAGCTTGTTAACATGACGGATTTCGAGATTGTGAATTACAAATTGGAAATATTGGACTTAAAAAAAATGGTCAAATTCAAGATAGAAAAACAATTCTTGAAAATCAATCGATTGATTGAGAATTGGAAATTGGACTTAAAACTTGAAACATAAAACTCCTAAATACGCAGTTTAAAAAAAATTCGGTGAACTTAAATGTCAAAAAAAGAACCGCAGCCAAGAAGTACCTGAGTGTTCATTTGGAGTGCGAAACTTTTTGTATTCATCTCATGAACACTTTGCTTCCCAGTGGATACACTTGTTTAAAAGACGTTCCAAAAACGTATTTTTTAGAACGTTTCTGGAACAGTGGACAGAAAACGTACAGAGAACGTTTTAAAGACGTTCTAAACTTGACCGCACGCGGATCATGTTTTAAGGACGTTAATAGAACATTTTTAAAACGTTTTAAAAACGTTTTATATCTGGACAATTAACGTTCTTTGGACATCAAAAAATAGTTCTTCAGAAATTAAAATTATTATAAATACCATGTGGAAAAGTTAGTTTAACTTCAAAATATTAAATAAAAATTGAAATTGTTTAGTTTTGTGAAAAGTTTTTCAAATTAAGTAAAAAAAATTCTAAGTCCAAACTTCGAAGGAGATTTTTAATTTTCGTATTTATAAATCCTCTTATTCCTAGAATTCAAATAGTTTTAAAATAGAATTTAAACTTTTTAATTATTTTACCAAGAAATTTTATAATTTTTTCTATTTTTAAAACGATATAGGATTAATTAAAAAATTCGCGTAACTTAAAACGGCCATCTATTACTTTCTTTTCAAGAAACGTTTCGTAGTGCAATGGTTAGAGCGTCCGACTGTAAAGTTGAGGGTCGCAAGATCGAGTCCTACCGGCAGTACAATTTTTAAATTGTATAAATTTTGTGATATTTTCAAACAGCTCTAAAAATTATAAGTAAATTCAAATAGAATAGGAATAAAATTAGAGATTTTCAAATAAAATAATTAAATTATATCATAAATGGGAAACTTCAAAGGAAGTTTCGGAACGTTTTTAGAACGTTTTTAAAATGTTTTTAAAACGTTTTTAGAACGTTTTTAAAACGTTCTGGAACGTCCTTAAAACGTTTTTAGAACGTACGTAAAACGTTTTTAAAATGTTCTAAAAACGTTTCAAAAAGACGTTCTAAGACCAGACATGAGATGTTCCTCGAACGTTTTAAAAATGTTTTTATTACGTTACAGGAAAAAAGTGCAATGTTCCAGAATGTTTTGGAACATAAAGTGACGTTTTAAGAACGTGTTTAGAACGTTCGATTGCCCACTGGGTTCCTAACATAGGTAATTCCATTCATTTTTTCACGAAAGTTTTCTAAAAAACAATGATTTTTAAAACATTTTAATTTTCCAAAAAATAACTTTAGATAACATTATAATAAGGGGTCATCCATAAAGAACGTTGCACAAATTTAGACATATTTGGACCACTATCATGTTGCACTTTTTACATTGTAAAAATTAAAATTTAACATAGGATGTTGCATTTTACAGACCCCTGCCCCCTAGAGCGCAGCGTTCTTTATTATGGATGACCCCTAAAACGTACGATAATAGCTTAAAAGGTGCATTATTGAGGCAACTATAAACCAGTCACAAAATATTGAAGTTCACACTAAAATAGTAAACAAAATTCTTCAAATAATCGTATTTCGCAAAAATGTCTTTTTTTTAAAAAAAAGTTAATAACTTTGTACAGAATTTTGCTAGAAAGTTCAATAAACTATATCAATTGTTGTGTTTTTGAAGTGCAACATAGGTAAAATATTTACATTTCAAACTTTTTCAAAAATGCAACGGATAGATAACAAACTATTTTTAAAAAGTGAATAACTTTGGATAGAACTGAGGTTCATTAAACTATATCAATCATTTTGATTTTGAAGTGTAAAAGTGCTACAAAAAATACATTTTAACTATAGTTATAAAACTACAAGAAATATATATAAGAAAACGTTATTTTCAAACTCTTAAATGAAATAAAAAGATAGACTGGATCAAAAACACATATACACACACACATGAAGCATGTTTTTTGGATTCTTGGGATCGAGAAACGTCCAGAAGTGTTGATAACTCGAAATAGAAACAGAATTTCCTCTATGAGAAAGCAATTGCCACTTGATCTACAAATTTCTAGTTTAGTATACACTTTTTAAAAGTCACTTGAAAACCGTATTTTTATTTAAAAATAAGGTGCTCATAATTCAGTGAAGTATTTTTAAAAATTTCTGTCTGATTTTATAGGTAGGTATAATATAAGCCTATCAAATTTTATTAAAATCGGTCAAAGCGTTTTTAAAATAAAGTGATGAGAACATTATAATTATTTTTATTATTTATATTATTATTATTGTTGTTGGTTTTGTTGTTGATGTTGTTGTTACTATTATTTCTATTGTTGTTGTTGTTGTTACTATTATTTCTGTTGTTGTTGTTGTTGTTGTTGTTGTTGTTGTTGTTGTTGTTGTTGTTGTTGTTGTTGTTGTTGTTGTTGTTGTTGTTGTTGTTGTTGTTGTTGTTGTTATAATTATTATTCAAACTAGTTTCTAGTATTTTAAAACCTCAATGAATTGAAGAATGGTGTGATTGATGTTTTAAATAAAACCCTCTTCTGACGCACACGGATCAAGGACACGGACGTACGTCTAGTACGATTAACTTTTTCTACTGATCGATTCAGGATTAGAATGAAAAGAGTAAAAATAGCAGGTTGAACTGAAACTTTTAGAATTGAATGAATCTCTATTATAAAAATAAAAAATTGCAACTTGCTTTTTATATTCAAACAAGGACGTATTTAATCAAATACACTAGTTTATTGATTAAAGGAAATCTTACTTTCAATAAACAATAATTTATTGGATTTTCCAATCATATCTTAAAGACGAACAAATCTCACGATTTTTCTACTTTTATACAACTACTATAAAAACTATGATATTAAAAAAAAACTTTTCAATAGAAGAATTTAATAAAACTAAAAAAAATATATATATATACATAATTATATATACATATATTTTCATATATATATATTCTCATATATATATTTATAAAAAAACAAATATAATTTATAAACAAAAAAACGATTTAAAACAATCGTCAAATTATTACTCACTTTTCGATTGTTTAAATGAGATTGCACATAAATGGGAACGAAGAAAACGAAGCAGAATATTGTAACGAGGAAGATTATTCTTAAGATAAAACAATAGTAACGCAACGTATTGGAGAAACTCGATCGTTAATGATAAACATCTCAGACATGAAGAATAAGAAGGATTCTAAACCTCACATGACTCACGACCCCTACAAGGTCACTTGGATTAAATCAAAGAGCTTCAAAAAGGAGGTCATTTCTAAAATTGTAATTATTATTTGTCATTCGCAAATAAATGATATTAATAAACTATATTAATAAAATTGTGTAGCTAAACTTTAACTACCTAATTTACCACAGTATTATAAAAATGTTAGTTGTTTACATGCAAGCACTTATTTACTATATTTTATATTATTTTTATGAACGCAGCAGGAATCCAATAATTATTTCTCTGAATCCGCATTAGTTAGTCATTAATGTTTTAAGAGATCCGGAAAATAAAAGTAAATTTTTCTCAACATTATAGCATGACAGATTATATTGTTTCAAAATGTGACCAAAGTTGCGGACAAGATAAGCAAATTTAGCAAACATTTGCAACAAGACAGTAAATAATGCAGAGTTATTTAGTGTGAAAAAATAAAACTGAAGAATAAAAAATTGAGAGACCATCAAAGCCTTTTTAGAAATCAATTTCATCAAATAATGTTTATGGAACATCAAATAATGTTTATACAACATCATATTAATGATGTTGTATAAACTTAATTAATCCTCTAAAAATGGTTTCCAACATTTCAGTTTCGAAGAGGGTTCCACTAAAAGTTTTTACAAATTTCAAACCAAAGTTTCAAACAAAATCACTTGTGGAATTATTTTAAAGAATTCAAATCGAAATAAATCCTTTCCTTCTAACGGATTATATTATCATTTATCATAATATCTATCATATTGTATCATCTTATTATTGCATTACCATTATAGCATCTAATTATTGTATTATCATTATATATCATCCAAAAACATGAAATGCACAAGCATTATCAGCCTTCACGATTTATCTCAATTAAATTCTTTTTGCAATAACTCTTGACACTATTTTGCAACTAGTACTTCATAAAATGCTATATTAAGAAATGTTTCACTATTAAATGATATATGCTTATAAACTGCATATATTATTAAATGATATGTTATATTGAGTGGTATATTATTATGTGGAAACACTTATAACTTATTAAGTGAAACATTTATAACTTATTAAGTGAAACACTTATAACTTATTAAGTGAAACACTTATAACTTATTAAGTGAAACACTTATAATTTATTAAGTGAAACCCTTATAAGTACTAAGACCCTTACATATCATCAAATAGTCTACCATTTTACCAAATACCTGACATCCTCTTGCAATAGTACACAAATAAAAAATCGAAGTTTCCTTATTAAACTACAAAAAGCTGAGAATAAAAAAGACCTCGTTATTAATTATTATACTGCACATTCACCATTTTCTTTAGACAAGAATTTTACACACCCATACCCAGTATCATCAACTTTCAATACAATGACCCAAGCCATCTTCTTTAATAATTGACTAACACTGCAATTTTTGTGTATTAAATGACATTTTTACGGTTTTAATGACAACATTCTTATCAACTAAATGGCAACATTTTCTATGGACCAAATGACAGGCACTTTTTCGAAAATCACTAAACCAGAAAGAAGAATGTCCAAAAGGAGATGTTTTTTGTGACACAACCTATATTTTAATGGATTATGATGCGAATAACTATTCCACGAAGAGTAGGCGAACCCACAGTAGGGAGCGATCGATCGTAGTAAAAACTATTGCTCACCCTGGTTGTTGAGAACGTCTCTTGAAGAAATCCTCAACACACTGCACTCAACAATCAACAACAATAACAAACAACGATTATCACAAGATTGCCACGCACTGCTATGTCAAAACACTAGGTGAATAGAAATCCTTGACTGAGTACCAGACCACGTTAGGGGACATTATTACATGCCCGCCCTGAAACCGACAGCTCCATCAGTCGCACTGAAATGTGAGCTTTTGGCCTCGATTGTACGACCCCAGCGCCATCAACAACCCACGCGACTACCCTCCAAATCGAGCTTCCAAGCATCTCGACCACGATTGATCTAGATAACTTTTTATACCGTTATCTGTCATCCCCTAGAGCCAATAATAGGAATAATGCATTTTTTACCCATATGACATGTCCCTTACGGATATTGGATCATTTCCTCTGGGAGGATCCAAGTTTTGATTAAGAATTTTTCTGAAATGAAGATGGGAGTCTTTGGTACACATTGGTTGGATAATGTTATGTGTTATTGGTTAGATGAGACGTGCCATTATTTAGGAGTTATGTGCCATTGTTTAGGAGTTATGTGCCATTGGTTAGATGCTATGTACCATTGGGTGGATGTTATGTATACCATTGGTTGGATGTTATGTGGCATTGGTTAGATGTTATATACTATTGGTTAGATGTTATATATACTATTGGTTAGATGTTATATACTATTGGTTTGATGTTATATATACTATTGGTTAGATGTTATATATACTATTGGTTAGATGTTATATACTATTGGTTTGATGTTATATATACTATTGGTTAGGTGTTATATACTATTGGTTTGATGTTATATACTATTGGTTAGATGTTATATACTATTAGTTTGATGTTGTATGTGACGCTCCACGAGAAAAGGGACCTTACGCGCTTTTCAATATGGTCGCTTTTGCAGCAGTACAACATAGTAACAGCGACCTTATGCAAAAACGCGAAAAATGTCTTAATTTAAGACACTTTTGGCCAAATAAGACACTTCTTTCCCACTTTTAAGACTCCATTTTTTGCAGTGTACATATATTATTGGTTAGATGTTATAAGCCATTAGTTTGATAATATCCACATTGGAATCCAATGTGGATATTCAGATGCCAATTCAATTGAAGTTCCCTATCAATATCTCATTGATATCGTTTCTGTTAAAAATTCCTATACATAGTTTCCTGTGCGCGTTCCTTTGAAGTGATTCTTTTAGGAATCCTTGTAGGATCCTCCATGAGATTTTTCATGGGGTAGAGTTTCCTATATAATAAATTCGTACCAGATTGTTGTATGTTGCCTTACTCCACGAAAAATCTTATGAAGGATCTTACAAGGATGTCTGAAAGGTTCACTTCAAAGGACCGCACTTATGAAACTATGTAGAAATTTTCAATAGGGGTCACTGTCCAAGAAGTTGTACATGAAATTATTCTTAAAGACAATAATTTGATAACTATGTGAATAAAAGAAATAGTTACTAACTTTATCAACAAAAAGTTAATTATCTGAATTTCCTTTTCGTTCATTTTCATTTGGACCTTTGATTTGGATTTTTATCCACCTCTGTATTAAAAATTCCGACACCGGATCCTACGCCAGATCCGAAATTGGTATTCTACGTCAAACACGATGTCGAATCCTATGTCGGAAACTACATCGGTAACTACGTTGGAACTACGTCGTATCCGAATACGAATTTGAGAAAGTTTATTGTCAAAATATATAATTCTTCTGCCTTTTTTAAGCTACATATATCTATATAATTACATTAGATTTATTTAAGAATTATAAATGGAAATTACAAAATAGATGTGGAAAACATGTTGTAAGAAAATATTTAATCATTGGAAATAACTTGACAAATGAAAAATTTGAAGTTTACATAGGCGTAAATATAAACTATTTTTACACTTACGGAGGTTGTGCCGTCGAAGGAATTAACATTATGATTTTAATAAAATTTGGTCCACTGGCACTGGTAGATAAAGGTTTTATATAAACAGTTAAATTTTTGAGACCTCTAGGTACTTGTGGAAAAATTTATAAGCATTTTTGTTTTTCAAGATCTGAACAAAGCATAACATTCGTTCTAGATTGAATAAATTGTTTTTGAACAAATAAAAACAGTTACAAAACAGTTAATAAACAGTTACAAAAAAGGAAAATTATGTTTTTACATCAATTTGAAATAAAACAGTTTAGAACTGAAAATTTAAGATACGGCGTTTAAAGATGTAAAATATACTTGATACATTCTGTTCTTGGAAATTTTAGTTAAGAATGTTTTCTTTGGGAGGGTCGCAAATTTTAAAGACTTTTTTCGATATTTAAAGTTGAAATAAATTGTATTACATATAACAAAATGTGACAATCGATTAGTAAAAAATACAGCTATAATAAAATTTAAGAAGTAAACAATAGGTACCTGGGTTTCAAATTTTTTAATATAATAAAATATTCCTTCATTTTCAATCCAACAGTTACAAAATTATAAAAGTTAAATTATTGAAATATTTCTACAAATATAGGCATTATAATTTACATACAAGTGTACATCTAAAAATCATATTTTATTTGATTAACCGCACTGTTAGAGATTTCTATAGCAATTTTACTATAAATGTACAAGAAGTAATTTGCATAAACGTATAGTAGTTTTCCTATACACGGAATAGCAATTTTAATATACACATATAGCAAAATTACTAAACACGTATAGTAAAAGCACACTGAGAAAAGGTGGTTTTTGTTCTAAATAGGAAAAAAAATCAATTTCTTATACAACTAGGCAATGAAATAAATACAAACATTATTTTATACCCAAAATAAGTAAAAAATAACACATCTGAGCACTTCTAAACCCACTGAAACATAACTTCTTGGAAGGAGGTTATGTTATGTTCGTAATATATATGTGACACGACGTGAAGAAAGGTACCTTACAAGCATTTGAAATTAGGTTATGTTTGCTGACAGCTTTATCTTAATTTATGCTTCCCTTTTAATTATTTGCAGACAAGAACACTCTCTAAATCTGAATTAGTCACTTTTGGGAGTTTTAACTAATTGAAATAGGACGGAATCGTTTATTAAATGAATTAGTAACCTTTTTGACTAATTTTTAGTCAATAGTGACTAATTCTCAGTAGAGAATTACAAATTCATTTAGTAACCCTTACTAATTGAATTAGTAGGCTTTACAAAAAGAATTTGTAGTTTTCTACTGAGAATTAGTCACTATTGACTAAAAATTAATCGAAATGGTTACTAATTCATTTAATAAACGATCCGGTGCTGTTCAATTAGTCAAAAGTGACTAATTCAGATTTAGAGAGCAGTTTTTCTCGACAGTATACAAAAAAGCTATTAAAAAAAAAAAATTTCGTTGCAAATAATGAAAAAAAAGCATTAATTAAGTTAAAACTGTCAGCAAACATAACCTACTTTCAAATGCTTGTAAGGTCCCTTTCTTCAGATCGTGTCACATATTCAACTATAAAATACAAAGTGACTAAAAAAAGACTATACTTTAAAATGTTATACACGTTACACGATTAAATTGTATTTCTGAAGTACATGGAATAAATTATTATATTGTTCTTATAAATGTAATTATTAATTGAACTATTTAAAGATAAATCGTGTCTACAACAAGGTTATAAACACTTTGGCTATTATATTCGCACATTGCTTTTAATAGATGTCAGCATATCTGTCATTTGGTTTTTTAACTATTTGTACTTACTCCAAATTTTGAAATCAGCATTTGCCGATTCAACAGCTTGTTCTGAATAGAAGTTGGTTAGCTTTGCCAAATCTGTTAACCAACATTTGCTGGTAAAAGTAACCACCATATTCGCAGTTTCTATAGAACAATATTATATTAATATTGTTATAAATAACAATAAACTAACCAGCACAGGAACTAATTATTTCTATCAGTTAGGTGCAACGTTACCAAACTTAAAAAAGCGAATCATTAGTTCGTTAAGACACTTAGCACCCAGTGGGAAATTGCCAATGCTTACGATTGGCTAAATAATGGTCCATTGTTGGCGCCCAATCATTTTTTTCCTGGCAAATTATTGGCAACCAAT
>WNHD01017221.1:0-11530 GCA_011057455.1 Ganaspis sp. Gsp50
CGTGCGGACATTTAAACATCGACACAAATTTGTATAAACTTCGGCATGTAAAGTTCCTAACCTCGCACAGCGAGGTTATGTTATGTTTCAGGGAAGTTTGGGTGCTGTGTGGGAATTATACATACATATATACATATAAATTATATAAATATGTATAATTTTATATAAAAATAATTAAAACCTCTGGGAATAATTAATTTGTCATAATCTTGTAACGTAGTCTCAAAATGTTCAATAAACACTTTACTTTTCATGTTTGATAATTGTGTTGAATTACAATTTTCAAGATGTCTGCCAAATTTCATCAATGATTTAAAAATGCAAAGTGAGTTATATAACTACTTCCTTATAGTCTACTTCCCGATTGAAAAGTAATATGTAGAAAATCAAAATTTTACTGTATCCATGTAATTACAAGAAAAATGAAAAACAACGCAATTAAAATTTAAATTAACCCATTTAAGTTTATCCATTTTATATCGAACAAAAAGGTTGCGATTAAATTTCTAAAATAAATGATTTACATTTTTCGATACAGACGACTCTTATTTGGGAAAATAACTCATTTTAACATTTAATCCATTTTAACATTTAATAAAATTTCATTTCAAACAAATTGATTGCGAGAAAATATTTTTAAAATATTTCCACAGTTCCAAACAGAACAGATTTCTTCGTAATTCTTTTTCGTTTTACTGAAATTACATTTCAAAGTGCGGAAATCTGTCACTTTTCTATAGCGTGTTGATTTTAATGCTTTTAAAATCAAACAATTTTTGAAGAAAGTTAAATTATCTCGCTCAATATTAAAAGATGTTTATCTGATCTACCATTTTCAACTGCTTCCAATATTTAAAATCTTTTAAAAATAAGTAAAATGTGATTTTGAAGTCAAACCTCAAAACCGTATTTGTTAAAGAAAAAATGGTGTAAGAGAATGAGAATTTCTAAAAATCCCTACACACAATTCTTGATATTTTTCTTACTGTTTTATTAAGTTTATGAGTAAGTATAAAATTCCACCAAATTTTATTAAAATCGGTAATGCGAGCGAGGTTTTCTGGTGTGCTGAATCGAAATAAGATATCCAAACATCAAAATCCAAAATGGCGGATCCAATATGGCGAAGAAAATTACAAAAATGACTGGATTCTTATAAAACGTCACACTTTATGGTATTTTGCTGAATCCAAATTTCGCATTAAAATTTCAAAATTCAAAATGGAGGAACCAATATGGCGGACCAAAGTTACAAAAATTGGTTTGATTTTTATTAAACTTAGCACCTTAGGTTATTTTATTGCGCCGAATCTAAATATGACATTTCAGTTGCAAAATTAAAAATGACGGATCCAATCTGTCAATAAAGAATGGTTAGATTTTTATTAAACCTAGCACCTTAGGGTATTTTAGTGCATTGAATCAAAACATTACATACAATTTTCAAAATTCAAAATGGCGTTTATAATATAAATATTACAATATAAATATTGCAAACCTTTACTAATAAAAAAGTGTTGGATTTTTATGAACACTTTGATACGCCATATTGAACCACCATTTTTATTTTAGAAAAACTGAAAAGAATTTTGAATAAATATTTTCAGTTTGGAACTGTGGAAACGTAGAATTATTTTTGTTATTAAATACATATCATTTAACAATTTAAAAATTTTTTTTCGCAACCACTTTGTTTAAAATAAAATGGATTAAATGTTAAACTAAGATATTTTCCCAAATAAGAGTATCGAAAAATGTGAAGGGACGAAAATGATTTCTGTGAGAAAGTAGTCGTCCTCGATTAAGAGAATGCCAGAATGGATTGTAAAGATTTTTGAGAAAAAGAAGCTAATAAATTCTCGAGAAATGGAATAATTACTCCCAAAAAGCAAAAAGCTGCCTGCCTTCTTTCATTACTCATCGCTCAACGAGTTTGCTTAATTCAAGAAGCAGTTGTACTATATTGACACAAGATAATCCGATTCGCTCGTCACTCGGCACTTGGTACTTTTTCATCTCCTCTCATGACTACTCAAGCTCAGTTTCAACACGAGAATCTCTTATGAATAATTAAGTACTCTCTACAGTTTAAGTGGAAAAATTATCAGAACAAAAATATTGTCGCAAACAATTACAACTGTCATTTCATAATCGATTATTAAAGCCGTCAAAAATCAATTAAATTCACATATTTCATATGAAATCCTCTCCCTGACATCGAATCAAAACTCTACCCTATCAAAAATTCAGTTATAGGAAACTATATCGGAAAATATATCGGAAACTATAATGGAAACGATATGGGAAACTATGTGCGAAACGATATGGGAATTTGGGACAGGAAACTATATATAGTTTCCTATATAGTTTCCCATCAGGTTTTTTTTGAAATATGTAATTATATATTGCAATGATAATTATAATATATTTTTGTTAGAATAATGACAGAAATTTAAGGTAAAAGAAAGTGAAAGTATAAGGTTAAACTTAAACTAATTTATTAATAATAAGAATTATACAATACATATAATAAAAACTTTGAATAAAAATGCAAATTATTTTATTTTGGTCTATTTCAATGTATTGAGAACATTTTTTTAACAAATGTTCATTAAAAGGAGATCAGAAATTAAGTTATTGTCCTTGTTTTCAACATTTTTGTAAACTAACCTCTTTACGCAAAAAATGGTTCTATGTTTTAAGATACTGAATCGATTTTAATAAATCAAAGACAAAAGCAATCCAAAACAACTGTGTTTTAATACTGTAAAAAAGGATTTGAGGAAATTGTACTAATACCCAGGCGTGGCAACAAGCAAAAATACTACATGCTACGCGCACGCGTTTTCTGATTTCCTGTCATGTCAGCTGTTCGTCTTCTTATTGTCGCACCATGTTTTCACGCGTCGTTTGTTGGCGATGTAATTATTAAATATCAACAAACGTAGTACAATTTCCTCCAATCCTTTTTTACAGTATTAAAACACAGTTGTTTTGGATTGCTTTTGTCTTTGATTTATTAAAATCGGTTCAGTATCTTAAAGTATAGAACCATTTTTTGTGTAAAGAGGTTAGTATACAAACATGTTGAAAAAAAAGAAAATAACTCAATTTTTGGTCCCATTTCTATAAACATTTGTTTCAAAAATGTTAATGAATACATTGAAGTTGACAAAAATAAAATAATTTGCATCTATATTCAAAGATTTGATATATTCTAAGATTCTTTATTAATAAATTAGTTTATGTTTAAATAACTTAACTTTCACTTTCTTTTACCTTAAATTCCTGTCATTTTTCTAAAAAAAAGATATAATTATCATTCCAATATATAATTACTTATTTAAAAAAAAAACCTGATAGGAAACTATGAAATTATATAGTTTCTCGTCCCAAATTCCCATTTCGTTTCCCATATCGTTTCCGTTGCAGTTTCCGTTATAGTTTCCTATATCGGAATTTTTGATAGGGTAGATTGTAATTAATAAATATGACACGCTCTAAGAAAGGGACCCTAGATGGTTTTGAATGTAGGTTATGTTTGATGTCATTAGGTTATGTTCGACGACAGCTTTTACTTAATTAGTGCTTCCATTTTTATAATTATTTGCAGATCAAAACAGTTTTTCTTTGTATAGTATATACACTTAACATTCAAGAAAAACTCCTTTTGATGGCAAATAATTAAAAAGAAAACTTGTATCATGTTAATAAAACTACCATCAAACATAACCTATATTCAAAACATTGTATCTAATTCTAAGTTCCCTTTCTTCGGAGTGAGTCACAAATATGGAAAGTTTGAGTAATTGCTCAAGAATATTCAATTCTTCTAAAAGAGATTTCAACCCTAGAAGCCAAGCACATTATTTGCTCCACTAATTTTGTTGAACAAAAATTAACAAATATTTTTCCGTAATTTTTTACTCCGCGAAATATATCCGACTTCACTGGCAATTATCGTGGTCTCTTGATACTCTCTTGTATTTAATTATTATTCTTCATAAGTCTGATAATTGTGCGGGGGTGTATTGTTATTACAGCGATAGTGAAGAGAAACCGCAGCTCAGTCTTGACCCAAGACTTGACCGCAAGAAACAATATCCACCGAGTAGATTGTTTTTGTTTTTAGGTCTTTCGTCCCTGGGCTCGAGGCGGCTCAAGTCTTGCTCGTATTTTCGTTTTTGTCCAGTTATTATCAAGTGACCTTCTAGCTTTGCTTCCACGGCCTACAGCTCATTCCTGGCAATAACAAAAGTACAACGAAACGTTTAAAATCATCCGCAGAATCGGTACCTCGCTGTTTCTCTTGACCGGAAACCCTAATCACAAAGCTTAAGATTTTCGTTTCCTTTATCCAGAATCTTCACCTGTAACCTTTTTCAGTATTCTCCTGGAAATTCCATCTCTGGCAAGTAACCTGGAAAAAACTTGTTAAATCAACTTTGAAAACAACAGTTGTTATCAAGCTTCACAAATTACTGCAAACTATTCTTCTAAACTCAATAATGCAAAGGAAATGTTTACTGAGCAAAAGTAAACTCACCTCAATCAGCAGCAAAACACTTTTTTAATGTAGTAAGTTGCCAATTTTGCAAAATGTATATCATTCCTTTTCATCAAATTATGTCTATCCAGTCCTCAAATAAACATACGTCAATCTATTTCTATCCGGCAATGCGCAAAAGCAATGATTCTTTTTGAATCGCTGGAAAAAAATTTCTTAAATACTCAATTTGAGACCACAACTAGTCCCTTTATTTCAACTTTTCTATCATTTTTTTCCAAAGTCAATTCACTATACAGGGTGATTCAGAATAGTTATTATAAACAAGTAGATTATGAAAACTATAAACGAAATTAAAAGGCGTAATTACTTTTTCGTTTTTCCAAATTGCCCTTAGATGAATTAAATCAAGTTTGAAGTATAAATCACCCTGTATATTCATAGACTCGTTTTATTTCCAAAGTATGAGATAATTTGAAAATCGAAGAAATACCTTACATCATTTCGTGTAGAGGGTCGTCCATAAATTACGTAAGACTTCAGGGTGGGGAGGGGTCTAATGAATTCTTACGAAATGTGTTAATTTAAGAATTTTACCATGTAAATAATCTTACATAGAGAGGGGGGGGGGTTCAAAATATCCAAAAAACGTCTTACTTAATTTTATGGGCGACCCCAAATAGTTTCTAACCTAATTTGTAACGTTTATTATGAATCACCCTGTACATATACAAAAACGTCAATTGTTATACTTTATTCATTTTAACCTTTTCCGTTCCTTTTCTATTACAAACACAGGGAAAAATAAGTCTTAGTTTAAGTCCAGAAGCGGACTAAACTTTATAGGTGTGATGCGAACAAGTAACTCTCTAAGATTAAAACTATCCTGCTAAGAAATGACATGATTTCAAGTCAAACTGTGGATTAATTTTACTAATTTCAAGTACAGTTTGGTTTAATTTCAATACTTTTTTAAGGAAGCAACGACGTTTAATATGTATAATCATAGCAATATTATATACTCCGTTTCATGCGCCAAGACCTGCGCAGCAGTGTTTTATGTAAACTAAACATGCGCAGTACTATCCTATACAATCAAGAGCTGCGCAGTAGTGTTTTATAAAAATGAGACATGCGCAGAAGTGTCCTATGCAACCAAGACCTGCGCAGTAGTGTTCTATGAATATGAGACATGTGCAGTTGTGTTTCACGTAATTGAGACATGCGCAGTAGTGTTCCAGCTAACTCATGCACTCGTAATAACTTAGGGTGCAGTTTGTTTATGATAAAATGCAATAGAAATGGATTAATTTTGTAAAAATTAGAAAAAGTGTTTTCTAATTTTGACAAATTTTTTTTTACTGTTAGTATAAACAGAATAGAAGATGTTAGACTTTTCTTAAATCACAACTTCGGAATACTGAATACACGAGGATTTTTGCGAAACTAACTGAAAATGTCCTCTTATAGAAGGATATTTTAAAAACAATCTGCGAACCGTGAGCAGTTAGGTCCTTGTCATTAAGGGAAATGATTGTCATTCGTTGAGACCACCTACACCCGCCAAACTTACAAATCATGAGACCTGAGGAAAGAAACCTTTAACTTTCCAGGAACCTCGAAGTGAGGTTTCGTCAATTGGCTTCCGGCGTCCTTTCTTTTATTCCAACCGCCGATCCTTTCAGGGAAAAATAAAGAACTCTCTTCGACGCTGATTACTAAAAAATATAGTAATTCTTCTTGCGCCAAGGAAAGAAAGATATCGAATGCCAGAGGCCCTAGTACTTAGTGGTTCCACAGTTTCAGTGGTTTAAAGAAAGGAAAGTGACTGCAATGAGCACAGAGGCTATTATATTCGTCGCAGGTAGACTGCCAAGCTCACGGATAAATTATTTTTCTCCCGGCTTCTTATCCCTTGCAAATAATGGTCTTATAATAATCGGTAAAGGATGAAAGTTTGGGTTTAGTTTAGTGCTTAGTATGGACTATACATAGAGACTGTATCTTGTTGGTAAATACTTTGGATATTATCCCATGGACACAAAGTGGAGTCTGCTTCAACTTAGATATAGAAGAGTTTTGAGAGCACAGGTATAAATTCCAAGAGCAATTTCGTTGTACGTTCGTAGTTTTAACGATTTCATGAAAGATTGCACTTAAAGTCATTATAGGATAAAAAAAATCGAAAATTCGTTTCCAACTTTCGCACGAAATTTATGTGTATAATTGTAAATGTACGTGTGTTAGAAACTGCGATGCGCTCAAAACGAATGTTGATTGAAACTTGAAAATTTCTTACATTTTGTTCTATAATTTATGTAATCGCAATTTGGGATCTATTTTTAAAATTTGTCCGAAACTGTAAAAAATTTACAAAACAGACATTTAAAATTTTGATTTTCATAATTTTGCAAATCGTCTAGGTAAATACTGATAAAATAATGTTACAATCGTTCTTAAAGAAACTAGATTTTTGATTATGATTATTAGATGCAAAAATAATGAAACATCGTGAATACAAAAATTAAAAAAGCATCTTTTTTAAACAAAAAATATACTTTACGCTGTATGAAAATAAATTATATTTAATCCTTAAGGAAAAAACTAATAATTGTTAACATTTAACTTTGTTTATTTGATGTGAATTTTAATGAAATTTGGTGGAATTGTGATACTAATGAAAAGGTAAAAACAGACGCGAAGGAATTTTTAGTAATATATCCAATCCACATTTTTAGCACATTTCGTTTTTAAAAAATACGGTTTGTTTTATATAAAGTTTTTCGTCATTAAATTTCTACACAATGCATTAAAAATTTATATATTTATGGCGTCAAGACGAATCGATTGACCTATATAAAGTATATATTTCACCAAGAATTAAATAAGGAGTAAATCACAATTTTGTCTAATTTTTTCCATTTAAAATTCGATTTTTTTAAGATACCTTAAAATTTTAATTTTACAATTATAGTTCCTTTTGGAAAAATTTTCTATACTAAAAAGCTTATCAATGAACCATATAAAGTATATATTTTTCTAAGAATTGATATATTCAATCACCATTCTTTAACATTTTTGACATTTGAAGTTAATTTTTTTTATGTAACTTTTAAAAGTGCTATTTTTTAGCAAAAGTTCTTTTGGCAAAAATCTTCTAGATTGAAAAACGAATCGATTGGGCTATATTAAGTAAATATTTTACAAAAAATCGATAGAATAAATAACAATTTTGTCAAATGTTTGACATTTAAATTTACATTTTTTATGTAACTTTTAAAATTGTTATTTTTTAGCTAAAGTTCCTTTTGCAAAAATTTTCTACAATGAAAAACGAATCAATTGATATATAAAGTATCTATATATATTTTACAGAAAATTGATAGAGTTAATAACAACTAAATGTATAAGGGAAAAAAATGTTCATAATAGAACATAATTTCCACTAGTTACACTCTAAATTTCTTAGAGTGAGATCTCACTCCACTAAGAGTAAAAATTGGGTCACTCCGTTCCAAGTGAGAAAAAGATTTCACTCTTAAAGAGTGAAATCTCACTCTTTTTCTCACTCGGAACGGAGTGACCCAGTTTTCACTCTTAGTGGAGTGAGATTTCACTCTAAGAAATTTAGAGTGTAAACGGAGTGACCCAGTTTTCACTCTTAGTGGAGTGAGATTTCACTCTAAGAAATTTAGAGTGTATTAATATTGTCATTTAATATTGCATTTCTTTTGATAACTTTTAAAATTATCATCTTTTTATATGATAGTTCCCATGGATTTTACTTTTTTCATTAAGATACGAATCCAGTAACCTTAAATACTGCACGCCAAATTGGATACCAATCAGCTTTTGCAACTCGGATATCTTTGAAACTCTTTTTTCTTTTACTAGTTAAAATGACTTTTTTCAATTTTTTTTTTCAAACCGTTAAAAAACTATGCTTTTTAATGCTTATAACTTTGAGGAAAATGTTACGAACGGTACTTTATTTTTTATAAAGTTTTTTGTTTTTAAACGTACTATTTATAAAAAATATGGAACAGATTTTAAAAGTTATTATACTATTCGATTTTTTAATTTATGAATAAATCTTCATTTTTGACTATATATATGCAGTTTGGTTTTCTTAATTTTTTTGTAAAAAACTGTTGCTCTTTCACCAAATTTTAAGACTAGTCTTATAATGGGCAAAAAAAGAGATCTATTTATTTAACATCAATTTGCATGTCTTCAGCTATATATTATGTGTTGACCATAACCGCTTTCGCGGACAAAATACCAATTTTTTGCTGAAATATTCAACTTTGACGTCTTTTTTGTAAGGTTAGAAAATTTTTTACGATATTCTCTGTATTTTTCCTCTATTCTATGGTTAATAAGCTATAAATTGTTTCTTGATTTATTAATGTACATCAACTCTTTCAAAAGTTCTACGATTTTGATACAAAATTTTACAAAATCACACGGAGGTACCGGCAACTATTTTGAAATAATAAAAAAAGAATACTTGTAGTTACGGGAACTCCTGGGGTTGGAAAAAGTTCTTTGTTTATCAATAGTGAAAATAAATGAAAAAAATAAAAATTCGATTACTTCGGTTTCGAGAAAAGTCATTTTTTAGACTTAATTTCAATATTTTATATGCTTTCATATAGCAGTAATTTTATTTGTCATTACATATTTGAAATCTTAAAGGAAAAACTAATAATTTTCATATCTTATTGAAATTCTTTTCTATCTTTCACGATAACAGAAAATAGTGCTTTTCAAAAATCATCCACTTCTGAAGATGTTAAATTTTAAAAAATAATTACTCCCATAATTACTGTCAAATAAAAAAAACGTCCTTTATTTTCCATATAGAATTAGAAAAAAATTGTTTTAAATAGAAAAAAATGCGAATGGAAATATTCTGTGAAATGCCCCATATGTGAAATACATATCACCATAAAATTATGATAAAAATTTCGCTGTTTCATAATCTTTGACATTTAAAATTCGATTATTTTGAGTGTCTTTTTGTGTATTAAAAATATTTTAAATTGAAAAACGTTTCGTTTGCATACATTGCATTCACCGTAGAATCAAAATAGAAATTGTTCTCTATGAGAAAGCAAGATGTTCATGAATTGAGTATGCGATTTTCCACTAATTTTATTAAAATTTGGCAACATCACATGATTAACAAAACTTAAAATTAATAACACACTTTGTTTTAAAATTAAAATAAAATTCCATATCATTACTTTCGAGAAAGCGGAATGACCAGCTAAAAATGCATTAAAACCCTAAAACCCAATTGAGCGACCTTCCATATATTGAATTTCTCTCTTGTTGCGAATCATGTATGAACTTTTTACGTGCCTAGTTTTTCTTGCTCCTTTATTAAACAGGATTAATCAGCGGTCGGCCTTAAAGTTGGCGGTACTCGCTGGCAATGAGAGATGGCAAGAAAAGTATCTCGGTGCGAAAATTGAAAATAAAAGCCTCGTTACAAGCTGCAGTATCTCGTGATATCGCGTTTCGTGATCCGTTCAAAGATGAGACTCGCGTGTAAAGTCCCGGATGACGGGCCCAGGGCAAATGATTCTTCTTGGGGTAATACTGTCGAGATTTCTCGTCCCGATAGTCTTGTATATACACACAAGAAGGCCTTGATACAAGTACCAGGTTCTACATTCCGTCTTATAGGACCGTCGATGGTCAGAGAATCGAATCGAATCGAAATCGAATCCAGTCAGATGATAAGTCCTCTCCTCTTTTTTTGTGGTAGAGTTTCGCCACAGAGGAGCAAAGGGTGTTTCTTCCTTACGGAATCAGAAGCAACGGCAAGAACCTTCGAAAAGAAGCGTGAGAGAGATAGGAGCGGAGAGAAAAAGGGCCCAGAAACGGGGCACCGAAAATTGGATTCTGGTGGGGATGATGGGAGCAGAATAATGACAGGGTGCCTCGCGCCAAAGCCCGCTAACGAACCGGCTCCGAAATCTCGAGACATCCCAGCTAGGAGGCGACGCTATATTATTTCAACTTTTCTTGGATCGGGACCAACATCATCAGAAATCATTGAAGAATCTATATAATCAGGAGGCGGTTGCGATTGCACGACTTGAAAAAGCAACACTGTAAAGCTCTATCACTCCTGGCTCCAACCTCATGCCAATAGCACTTATCCCAAGGGGCAATTGTCCTCAGCGAAAAAAGCCTCCAATTATAGAGTCGTCACTTTACCTTCCAAAAGGAAAAACGCAGAGAGCTCTTTTTATCGGGCATTAGGTTTTTGCTTTCTCTAAACTAAGTTCCTTCACCTCTTGATCAACTCTTACAAGATTATAATACAACTTTTAATCCATGATTCAAAACATTATTTTTTACAAACAATGCATTCCCCAGTAAAAATGCACTCTCATTATTGATGAGAATGTAAAAAGATTTATTGGAAGCAGGGGTTTTCCAATTAAAACTGAGCCGAGTTTCAATTGATGAATATTTATTTCTCATTAAAAAGAAGAAAAATAACGCTTTAAGTAGAAATACAAACTAAATCACATAACGATATTTATTAATAACGCTTCCTAGAAAGTGGTTAAAGTTAAGTTATTTTTTGTAAGAAAGTAATTTTATACAATGTCACGCATCGCGTAGGAAGGTACCTAAGAAGCAAACGAATTTAGATTATGTTTGGTGGTATTTTTAAATTGACTAAAGCTTCTTTTTTAATTATCTGCTGACAGAAATAGCTTTTCTCGACAGAATACAAAAAAGCTATTCGAGAAACACTGTTTTTGATTTTAGATAATTAAAAAGAAAGATTTAATCAAGTTAAAACTACCACCAAACATAACCTAGATTCGTTTGCTTCTTAGTGACCTTTCTTCGCGACGCCGCACAACTAAAAAAATACAAATTTACAAATATGAACAAAATAAATGTGACGCGATCTGAAGAAAGGGACCTTACAAGCATTTGAAATTAGGTTAAATTTGCTGACAGTTTTGATTTAATTATTGCTTCTCTTTTAAT
>WNHD01017225.1:0-14038 GCA_011057455.1 Ganaspis sp. Gsp50
TATCCATAAGGAAATTGGTACAGTCCCTATTAATTCAATTTCAGAATAACTTTTTGCGTATTATTAACCTTTTGAATTAAATGAATTGATAGAATTTTGTTTATGATCTTTGGAATTACCGTTTGCAGTTATTGAGTATATATTTATATAGAATTAAATAAATTGTTTTTTTTTTCTAATATTACAAGGTTCGCTAATGTTTCCAATTGAATCAATCAGTGCAGAATGCGCATAAGTGTATAAAACAAAATTGTTTAGGAATCAATAAAAACTGTTTTCTAAGAGTTCTATATAGTCATCTAATAGATGTCTGCTTGGTCCGTACACATCAAAATTTCTGAATTATCTAAATATGAAAATTAACCGATGGATATAGTGATTTTAGTTCAAAGACAGGTTTTCATTTAATTATGCAAAATTTATTTAATATAATTTTTTTATTATATTCTACTAACCAATAGGTTTAAAAATTTGCTATTGTTAACTTATTTTTTAATTAATATAGAGTATAAAGAAATTAAATTAACTTTTGGACTTATGCTGTTTCTGCGTGGAATGAAATGAAAAACACAAGAAACGTATTAAAACAAGTCTATTATCACATTTTTACTATCTATTTAGTAACATTTGTTAACGACATTCAATTTAGATAGTTTTTATTAAGATTTTATAAATATAATAAAATTTTTTTAATTATAAATTTTATTAATATGAATTTTATCGTACTTTTAGTAAAATATGTAATTTAATAATTTTACAGAGTTAAATGTCATGTAAAATTACGAAAGAGGTGCAAGCTTTATCAAATAAAGTTAATGACTTAAGAATATAATGTTAAATTACAATATAAAATATTTTAGGTTATCAAAATGACCTCAAACTTCCATGGACTTGTATGCTTTCTACACGAAGCGAAAATTTAAATAATTTTAAAAAGGGTTTGGAGTTAAGTAACTTACGTAAAACTTTATATAATAGATTCCACCCAGTTAAAAATACCTTTACTGGGACTTTTAAGGTTCGTGTAATGAACCTGCAAGAAACTGTGGGTGTTCCTTTTTTAAGGATCTTTGAAGTCTCCTTAAAGGTCTTGTAATAATTCCTTCTTGTCACCGGAAACAATCCCTTGACGGAACTTAAAACAAGGATCCTGCTTAGAAGCCTGCTATGTAAATGTTCCTGTATGGTTTCCTGCGCAATATTCTTGGCTAGAAAATTTGTAGGAGAGATGTTTCAATACATGAGCTTTTGCAGGATCCTGAGCACTTTTAATTATACATGATGAACACTGGTTAATCTCGATTTCTATGGCTTATAAGGGTGCGCAGTAGTTCTTAATTTTCTACTATCCTACACTGAGAAAATGGGCTCACTACATTTTAACGGAATTTGAGTAAAAGTTGGAGAGAACTGCATTTCGTCAATGGTGACTATTCTGTGATGAGCCTATACCGCAAGTTGAGTAGATTTTACTGATCGGCGCAGTAACGTCTCATCAAATTGCGGTATAGGTTCATTACAGAAACGTCACCATTGACGAAATGCAGTTCTGGCTAACTTTTATTCAAATTTCGTTAAAATCTACTGACAATGAGCCAATTTTTTCCAGAGTATGGGCAAAAAATACACTCTTCAACAAACATTAAGTTCTAAAAAAAATGTTGAAATTGTTGTAGAATGTGCTGTGCGGGATCCTATAAAGGTTCTAGCCAAGGATATTGCGCAGGATCCTGCTCAGAAATTCCTCCGGCGAAGAATTATTACAAGAACTATAAGGAACCTTCAAAGATCCTTAATGTTGTAACGATTCAAAATTCCATCTTTAGAATTTTAAAAGGAACATTATATATTTCAACAAATTTCTTTAACAAGTGAAAAATGAGTGTCTTTGTCTATATTTTTATTAGAAACAAAGCATTACTCCACGATATATCAATACAACAGGTCAAATTTTGTCTGTTTGGCCTTGCAAAATTCTGACTCATTTCTATACAACAACTCAAATTAATATCTACAATAAATAATATAAAACAGACATGATATGCTTTTATACAAAGATAAATAAAACTTATCCATCTGGAGCGTCAATGAGCAGATACGAAGGGAGCGATGAGTGAATGTGTAAAAGATGTATAGGGTGTGGTTCATCATCTCAGCAAAATCCGTTGATGAATCCGTCAGTTTAGAATACCAGAAAAAGTCCCTTCTAGTCATTTCGTTTAACGAATACCAAAAATTATAAAGGAAGCAAATCCTCCCTTCTTGCACCCTCGTTGTCCTCTAACTCCATGATTGTGCAATCATTGCTCGGTCATTGTATATAAATCGCCACACTAACAATTTAATAAAAAATAACACAATAAAATGTAATTGAATCAAATGTGAAGAAAAAAGAACCAAAAATAAATAATATAAATCGAAGAGAAAATTTACCTGTGTCATGTCGGCGACACGCACAGATATGGCGAACACTTTTAAATTTGATTCTGATTGAATAAGTTTTGAGGACAACGAGGCGCGATCGCTGATTTTATTAATCATGAAAAGCCCCTCCCCTCACACGAAAACACACACACCTTCGATCGTCAAATTAGCGATCGATAAAATTTTGAACCCTTTTAATGTAATACTCACAGTTCTTTGCAGGTTCATTACATGAACCTTAAAAGTTCCTGTAAAGGAATTTTTAACTGGGTAGAGCTGCGTCTAAAGATAATTCTTTATTAAAAAAGTGATTTTCGGAAAAAATGGACTTGTGCGGTTTCTGCACTAACTCATTCAATTATTATGAGATATAAAACGTGTAAATGATCATTCAATTATTGATCCGACATTTTGTATCCGCCATTTTAAATGTCATTTAGTATGTTCAAAATCTAATATATACATTATTCAACAATTCTAAAAATTATATATACATTTTATAATAATCTATTGTCTTAAATAAAGCAATGAAGGATGAAAACACATAAAGCCTTAATTAAACAATAACTCAAAAGAAAGATCAGCTTTAATTTTAGTTTTATGATTTTTTAACCTTCCAAATCCTCAGAAAGAACCTCCTGTTGACCAAATTGAGCACCATTTTCATAAAACCTAAGACTGTTTGAAACTAACTGTGAATCGGTATTCGTATAATCGGCGTACTAGTGCATTACTGGTAAAACATTAAACATTTTATTAATACCCTAAATCCACAAGTGTGTCGCTACAAAAAATTTACGTTTCTTATTTTGACTCGGTCTACAAAATAAGCACAAAAAAGGGTGGGGGTTTGTGCCCTTATTATTTTAAAATAAAATGATTAAAGAACTGGCTAAATATTAATAAAAATACAAAATTATAGTTCGGATGATAGCGGTATATCTGTAGAATAAGTCATAAAAATTTCAGCCTGATCGGTGCAATAGTTCTTTTCTATGACGTCATCCAGGTCAAGAAACATTGTATTTAGAAAAATCGAATTTACGATAATACCACCTTGCGCGTCAGAACCTCTAATTTATTATTAAAAACTGTCGACAGCTCACAAACTGTAACGAAATTTGTTGATTCTTGTTTTGAAAGAAGGCAATGTCACCTTGAGTAGACCAACTAAGAGACACTTCAAACATTATTTTTGTGAAAACAGATTACTTGTACGTTTTTGTAGGGTAGAGTGGGGTTGGTTGAGCCGGGTTTTGTTTTTGATCCATAAAAATCTGTAGAAAGATAAAGATAAAGATATCGAGTTGTTTGATGTGTAGTATGAAAAGTTAACTTCTGTCATGCCCTACTTTTAATTTTTCCAAAACAAAAAAAAATAAGAGTTTTCTAAAAAGAAAATTTTTGATAAAAATGTCCCATGTCGGGTAAGTTGAGCCACCCCAATTATTATCCTTAACCAGGCAACAATATAATGAAAAATGAAGTGACCTTAAAGGTTTTTTGGGTCACTGTTTACGAATCTGACATTAGATTTTCAAAATTCAAAATGGCGGATCCAATATGGTGGACAAAAACAGCTTATCGAAAAAAAAACTTTCTTATTCATAATATTAATATTAACATTTTTCAAAAAATTGGAAAAGGTATCCGGCCGTACTTTTTGGAGTTATCTGGTCACCACCCCAATCTGCGTCCACAAATCCAACAATCACATGCTTATAATTTGACCTTACATATCGTGGGAGCTACTGCAATACCGCGAATCTACGTTTGACAAATACCGCGTATCTGCAAATTCTTTAAGGGCTATGTTGCATGGAAATTTACACTAAATATAGCCCTTAAGGAAGTCGCAGATACGCGGTATTTACCAAACGTAGATTCGCGGTATTGATTCGCGGTATTGCAGTAGCTCCGACGATATGTGAGTTTGACATCTACGGAGCCATCAATATATTTCAGTACTCTTTTAAGGCATTTCCGCAGATCGAAATTATTTTTAGTTTGATATCTACTCAGGATATTGACAGCTGCACAAATGTCAGGACGAGTACATAGCATTGCGTACATCAAATTTTCAATTAGATTTTTACAGGCAGCATCATAATATTCATTTGTATTAAGTGCTATGTGATCCAGTTTAACTGGTAGCTGTGTGTCAACACTTTTTGAGTTGTTCATGTTATATTTAATTTAGATCGTTTTTAAGTGTAAGCTTTGATCAAGTGTTATCTCGTTTTCCGTTCGCAACTTCTTAATTCCTAGGAACAGTTGTACCTCTTTTAGGTGAGTCATTTGGAACTGTTTATTGAGATATTCCTTCAGACTAATCATGGTCCCTATATTTTCGTAATTATTATTAAATCATCAACGTAAAGAATTAAATAAACATTTTCATGAATGTGACCTCTATCGAGAAAATACAGGCAGCGGCCAACTTCAGAACTTTTAAAACCTATTTTCGTTCTAACATTATCAAACTTTTCAAACCAACACCTAGCTGATTGTTTTAGACCATAAATTGACATTTTTAAATTTCAATCTTGACCTTCTGCTACCTCCATACCTTCTGGAATTTCCATGAAGATTTCTTCCTTCAGATCTCCATTTAAGAAGGCAGTTTTAGCATCCATGTGATGCACGGACCAATTATTTTGATTAGCTAGAGCCATGAGTAGTCTAAAGGTTGAAATCCTTGCAACAGGGGCAAAGGTTTCTTTATAGTCAGACCAATATTGTTTAATAAAGCCTCTGGCAATAAGTCGTGCCTTATACCTTAATGGATGTCCATTCTCATCATTTTTAAATGAAAATATCCATTTGCAAGTGACTATATTCTTTTTTTCAGGTCTAGGAACGATTAACCATGTTCTATTAGTTTGAAGCGAATTTAATTCATCTTTTATAGCATTCTCCCACTTACTGCAATCATTCCTGATTTTAATCTCTTGATAAGATTTTGGGTCAGTTTCTGTTATGGAATTTGTTGAAAGCAAATAAGCGTCTGTTTCGTTAACAAGGTCGTCACTTTCATTTTCACAGTATGAAATTTTAGGACGTTTTTGTAATTGTTCGCTTCTTCTAATTTCAGAACTTTTATCATTAGTAAATTATCTGAATTTTTACCTTCTATGATTGTTTCGTCACCTCTTTTAATTAATATTCCGTCCTGGTCGAATATTATTGTCATTGCGCTTTATTGAAGTCTTCGAACTGATAAAAGATTGTAGGGCACTTCCTTAGATTAAAGGACGTTTTCGATGCGTCCAGGTACACCTGAAGTTGTTGTTACATCTATCACGCCTCTTTTTGTTGCTTGAATAGATACACCTGTTTTGGCAACAGAGATTTAAAGTGGTGTGCTAAGTTTTTCAAAGTCAGTAAGAAATTCATCATCATTCACAATATGATCGATAGCTCCAGAATCCAGCACAAATGAAACCTCCCCACTATTTTTGCAGTCCTTAATGGTGTTCGCTTCACCCAACATAAAAATAAAGCCGTCACTTTTATCACTTTGGTTGTTCAAAATGTGATCTGTTGTTAATGTTTGAAGGGTTCTATTTATTTGGCTATTCTCGATGATCCTTTTAAGATGAATACAATCCCTTTTAAAGTGATTATTTCTACTACAATGGTCACAATGCATTTTAGGTTGTTTAAATTGAGGTTTCTTAGTATTTGGATATGATCTTTTGAAATTTCGACCTTGATTGTTCTTCTGAAATTTATTGTTTTTGTTATAGGCATTTTGTCGCTTGAAACCAGTTTGTCTAATATTATTATTGTTCTTGTTGTTGTTTGTGATTGAAGAAGAGGATGATGCGATTAATATTTGACTTTCAGTTTTAATGTTTGCTTTATTTCTCAATCTTATTTCGTAATCGAGAAGACGAGTTTTAACAAAGCAAGATTTTATTTATCTTCATCTAAGGTTTCAAGAGCTGTAACTACTCCATCATAAAAGTTCGGAAGAGTCGTAAGAAGATGAGCGACTTTATCCATTTCGTCCATTTTCGCTCCTGCAGCTATCAATTCTGTTCAAAGTTTGTCAAATTTTGAAAAACGAGCTACTAATTGTGTATCACCTTCTAACTTTATTGTTAGTAGACTTTTTCTACAAGCCAATTGTGTTGACAGACTTTTTCTTTCATAAATAGAATCCAGGCTATTAAGAATTTCTTTCGCATGAAACTTATCTTTAGCGAAATTCAAAAATGAGTCACCCAAATATTCAATGACGGTGCATCGAGCGGCAGCATTTGCCTTCAGCCAGTTCTCCTTTGGATTATTTGGAATGATACCATCTATCACGTGTAAAAGATCCAATTCACCAAGTAGTGCTTTTATTTGAAATTTTCACACTGCATATTTATCACCATTAAACTGCTTTATATTTCTTTTTTGATTTTTCTCCATTTTAATTTTCAACACAATTATTTTTTAAATACACTAATACACTATTACTCGAAGCGTGCTGTGCCCATAACCTGTAGATTTTGTGCAGGTAAGGGCAAAAGAAACACAATTTATATTTATTAAAGAATTTTATTCTTTACAAACCAATGTCTAATAGACAACTGAACAGAAAAATACTTCATCGTCCTCAGGTAGAAAAGTAATTCCCATTCAGATCGAATAATATCGGACCTTAGCTGTTATTCATTTTTGTTTACAAATAGCACAAACACAGTGGCGAAATTATAAATGAAATAGGATATTCAACAGTAACAATTATTAATATTATAATTCTCAAATTTTCTACAACTATTTTTAACAGAATGCTCTATTATGCACAAGAATGTGTCTGCTCACCTCGAAACATTAACTTATGGTTTTCAAGGGTGGTGCTGATGTTCACCCTATTTCTTTTAAATTTCGACTATCACATCATATGTAGATTTTTCATGTGGTCCACTCAAGGTGACATTAGCCTACTCAGGATTAAATTTGTAAGAGTTTTATGAAATCAGTTTTGTAATTTTTTGTTTTTTATTAAAGTTAAAGTTAGGGCGAGGTGATCACTCACTTCAAGTCTGGGTAAAACACCCAATAGCCATTTTCTCTTAATTTCAATCCTGCCCTTGCTACCTTCTCCCACGTGCCTCTCTTCCATTAACCTCAACTTGCGTCCACAGACGACTTTATTAGCAGTAAACGCATTTCATAGCATTTCTACATATATCTACTACAAAAATCTGCATTTTTTAGAAAATCGATTTTTCTGTAAATAAATGTGGTACCAACCCATGGTGGTCTGGAAGATATTTTAATTGAAGCAAAAATGTGGCCAATATCTCGTTGCGTAACTTCATAGAGTATATAAAAGCAAAACAAAATCACCCAAAGTTACATCTTGATCTGCTCATTTACATGTTTTACACCATTTCGAAAATTTTAACGTACTAAAAATTTAAAATGTGAACGAGGAGAGTCCACCCGCGATCGCGGAGTAATTTTCTCATATAATTTGAGGTCTCATGAACAAATTATTGCTTTACTATCTGAGGCCTCTAGATCGTCGGGCTATTGCTTCGCACTGCCTGGAAATTTGTTAACATGAACACTTATATTGTTTTATATAATGCACTTATAAGATCTAAATTGGAATATGCTGCAATATTGTGGTGGCCTCATACAAAAAAGTACGCGGATTTTATTAAGGGATTAAAATAAATTTCTCAAGTATCTGCCATTAGACCTGAGGGGATTTATCCTATGCGTGGATGTGATTATTTTACTCTCCGCCAGGAATTTAAATTATACACTTTTGAGGGTCGAAAACCTATTGCATTGTGTGTTTTTTATTCAAACTTGTAAACTTTTTTCTCGATTTTCAAGATTTACTAAATAGCATAAAGTTTAGGACATCACTATGTGCAACGCTACAAAATGAACCTTTTTATGTAAGTGCTCCGGTTTTGCATTTAGAGTTTCCTTCGCTACTTGATGTTGCATGTTATCATGTGAATTGTGTGGTTCGAGAGTTTTATTTAAATCCTGATATCAGAAATGTTTCGCTTCTTAGATTTGTATAATTTGTGTCACATTATGTGCTAGATCGTCATTTCATTGATACTAATTGTATAATTATCTGCATATTTTATGTTTATTATTTGGTTTTTTCGATTAATTATATTTTATTGTGTAATTTTTATATATCAGTGTCCCAGTTATGATTCATTAGGTCCGCGGGACGTTATTTGAATAAATACATAAGTAAATCAATAAAAACCATATGCCAAAATGTTTTCTGACTAATACATACTTATTATATTTAATTTTATTATTTTTAAAATTTATTAATAATATTTAATCAATTTATATACAAATTTATAAAATATTAGTAACAATATTATATGTGACCTGTACAGTTAAAGGGGACCTTATGTCCGAAAAAATCGATTTTCACTTTTTTTGTTGATTCTTATTAGAGAAGAAGATGTGCCCTTTCCAATGCAATAAACTGCGCATTTTCAGCTTCATTATTTTTTTTTTCAAATGCGCTTCAAAAAACGACTTCATTGTTAAAAAAAAACGTAAAAATTTTCAGTAGAAAAGAAGTCTATAAAAATTGATTGGATTTGCTTGAAACTCATCCCTCAGGGGTTTTTTAAGTCGCTGATTACGAATCTGGAATCAGATTTTAAAAATTTAAAATGGTGGATCCAATATTGCTGACAAACTTTAACAATTATTCGGATTTGCTTGAAATTCATTACTCGGGGGTTTTTAGGGTCGCGAATTACGAATCTGACATCAGATTTTTAAAATTCAAAATGACGGATCTATTATGGTGCTTAAAAATGAGAGAATCAAATGGATTCTTTTGAAATTTACGAATTTTCAAAACTTGAAATAGCGGGTCTAATTTCGAAAATAATCTGGCTCAGCAGTTTTGAAATTCCATAAAAGTGTACTTTTTCTATCAATAAAGAAATAAATTTCAATCAAATCAAATTAATTTCTTCATTTTAGGTGGCATATCAGATCCGACATTTTGCATTTTAAAAATCTAATGCCAGATTCGTAATCAGAGTGCCCAAAAAACCCCAAGTAACGAATTTCAAGAAAAATTCGATTATTTTAAAAATGTTGTCTGACATATTGGATTCGTCATTTTGGATTTTATAAATCCGACACCATATTCATAATCAGCGACCTCAAAACCCCCTGAGTATTAAGTTTCTCACAAATGTGATGAACTTTAAATATGTTTCAAGCGAATCAATTTGATTTTCTAAATTTTTAGGTGCTATATTGAATCCGCCATTTTGAATTTTGAAAATCTGTTTAGGAGCATCAATATCGACTTGTTAACTTCAAAGTCGTTTTTCTCGAATACTTGATTTCGGACGTAAGGTCCCTTTTAATTGTCCAGGTCACATATAATATATTAATATTTAGTGAATTTAGGGGAACATTGTAATGGTTTTTTTGTGCCATTATATTTTTGTAACAACCAAAACGATGTGTGTTGTGCTCTTCGTGGAATGAAGTTAACACAAAAAGTTATTTCTATGCAGTGAAAATAAGCAACAAAACAGGGGAAAAAATATGGAGTTCTTAAAGCAAGTGCTATGAATGTGTTGTGAGGTTAATTGCTGAAGAAAAAACAAAGTGAAAAATTAAATCCAAAAACGTGTTTAATTATACTAAATGAAAAGTGAACATTTATTTAGCTACATATGAAGTAGCTAATTATTTAAGTGCTGAACAAATTTTACTTAGCACTAATTTTTATTGCATATGTGTAGATTGGCCACAAAGAAAGTTGCACGGGAAAGTAACAAGGAGGTGGTAGATTAGTTTAAAATTGTAACTTTACGCATTCTTAAACCGTTATTATTATATGTTCGTTTTAATATAATATCTTTATATTATTATTATTGTGTTAATTGTTTTTAATAGGTCCAAAATCTAAGGGGGGGAGGGTAGTGCTCTGGGAACAAACTTTATTAAATTGCTAAAATAGCTAGTGGTTATCACACCAAAGAAAGAATTTTAAAGAACGGGGTGTCAAATTTTATATTTACTTTACCACTATACCCCCATTTGAAAATTTCAATATTCAGCACTGATTATTAATATACATAATGTATATACATATATAAAAAAAGTGTTAATGTAAAAATATAAAAAAGTTCTTTAATGTGCTATGGAATATTTCAAATTTTTAGAACGATAAAATTTTCCAAATGATGTAAAACATGTAAATGAGCAGATCAATCTCTAACTTGGGGTGATTTTGTTTTATTTTTATATATTCTATGAAGTTATGCAAAGAGATTTTGGCCACATTTTTGCTTCAATTACAATGTCTTCCAGACCGCCGTGAACCCCTTAAGTGAAAGGTATGAAACTGTTACAATTTAAAATAAATTTTATAATATTTATTTATACTGGCGTAAGTATTCTTGGTCGCTCACGCTCCCTCTAATTAGTTTTATTTATTGTATTTCTTTTTTTTTAACTTCTAGAAAGTTATTTTTTTTAATCAAATCTAATCTTACATTATATTAAGATAATTATTTTGTAACTTTTATATTTTACCTTCTTTACCAATAAGCAATTATAATAGGTATAAAATAAAATATAAATTTGATTCTACGACTTCTCTAATATTTAAAAACATTAAAGTTTTATCGAAATTGATTTACATAACATTATTTTAAAATAATTTAAAAATTGATGAAAAATTTTACAATTTTTCGTCACTTTCAAGGTCACTTGTCAATTTCGTCAGACGTTGATGTCTGACGAAATCTACGTTTGACGAAATCAATGTCTGACGAAATCGACGTTTGACGAACTATGGATGCAACTTAATATATATATATATATATATATATATCTATTTTTATCCTTCTCTATATCATTACTTTTATCTTTGTCACAAATCTTATAAAGTTACCAAGATAAGATTTGATTACAATACAAAATTTGATGAACTGTTTGTTATTAATAAACATTTAGATATAAAATTATAATAAAATTCCTGGAAAAGATATGTAGTAATAAATCAAGTTTAAAATTATTCTTTAAAAAATTAAAGTAATCTCTATGGAATGTACAAATTCGTAGAACTCAGTCAAAGCATGCTTCGATAAAAAACTTTAATGTTACGTGATGTGCGAAACCCCTTATCCAATGACTAATATAAACATCCCGTATACAACGCCTTATCAAGATCACTGACCTTTTATGCAACCAAATTTTAAATGATTTCAGACAGCAGAAGTAAAAATCAAACATATAATATTACAAGCGCATTCCATTCTGCATGTAAATTAACAAATTTGACAGCAAGAAATAATAATAAATTAACATTTTGACAAATGTCATTCTATCTTTCTTAAAATAATGTAAACAAATTTAACCAAAAAAATAATAATCAAGCATATCATATTATTAACGTATTGATTCTGCGTGTAAGGTAAACAAATTTGACAGCTGGAAGTAATAAATCAACATTTTAGACAAAATATATTATATCTTTCTTAAAATAATGTATTATAACCAAATTAAACTTTTCACACTGTCCGAATACAGAAATCATATGAAATCCCAAGAATTATTAAGCTTATTAACTCATACAATTTGCGAAATATAATATTATTTTAAAATACAAGAACTGGAAGTCAGAACAAAGAAACCATATAAAATTTCTTTTAATCATAACAATGTTTTCAAAATACGAGCACTTTAAGATATGCAAAGACAGGATTGTGATATGTTTTTTTAACTTAAATTTATCAGATTATTGTCAATATTTGTCAAACTGGTCAGTTCGCGGAGCTAACATTTCATGTAATTAAAGAGCCACATATAATGTGTTATAATATCTTTAATAAAAAGCTTTTGACTTTAAGATATTTCCATATAGACGTTTAAAATCCACATATACTTTTAATATGTTTTCTTTTTAAGTATATTTTTAGCAATCCGCAAAATTGAACAATTATTTGAAAATCACGCATATGTATATTATAACAATACATATGGGCGATTCCACATGAAATTTACACCTACATTTTAAATTCGACCAAAACTATTTTTTTTTCATTTTTATAGAAAAAAAAGTATTCCCTTTTTTTCCTTTTTTTTTCGTGTCCAAGTCATGAATTTTCAAAATTTTGATTTTTAAAAAATATACCTAGTTTCAACAGATTATAAGTTTAAAACTATTCTATTTACAAAAATTTTAATACTAGAAAAAATGTTTCTTTTTTCTTTGACTTTTGCACAATATTAACAAAAAAAATGTTTTTTAATCTTTTTATAGATATTTATTAATTTCTTA
Organism: Ganaspis sp. Gsp50; assembly: GCA_011057455.1. Classification (NCBI taxonomy): domain Eukaryota; kingdom Metazoa; phylum Arthropoda; class Insecta; order Hymenoptera; family Figitidae; genus Ganaspis; species Ganaspis sp. Gsp50. The sequence goes on from WNHD01017225.1 coordinate 12,731, forward strand.
TTAACAACTTAAGTTTTTGTCAATTTGGATTAGTTTTATTTTCGTTATTTTTTGTTATTATACACATGGGAATGTTAGAAACGCTTTGCAAAAAGTTTCACAGTGGGACTGATATGTTTAATGTGTTAAAATTATATTTTGAACTCCGGGTGCAAGTTGTACACGCGAAGCACAGTTAGAAAAAATCAAAACTGTGGAGTTTAAATTGACTTTTAGACTACAATTTTTAACCAATTTCAATTATCTTTAAAAAATAATTCCTTTATATTTTTTTCAAAGATTTTTCAACGACTTTTTGAATTTTTCTAAAAGTGCTGTACGCGTACAACTTGCACCTGGAGTTCAAAAAATAATTTTAACATATTAAACAAATCAGTCCCACTCTGAAACCTTTTCCAAAATGTTTCTAACATTTCCAAGTGCATACTAACAAAAAATAACGAAAATCAAAATAATCTAAATTGCAAAAAACTTAATTTGTTCATAAAAAATTTAAAAAACATTTTTTTTGTTAACATTGTTCAAAAGCCAAGTAAATAAGAAACATTTTTTCTAGTATTGAAATTTTTGTAAATTGAATAGTTTAAAACTTATAATCCATTGAAAATAGGTATATTTTTGGAAATTCTTTACTCGGGCACTTGAACTCGAAAAAAAATGAAAAAATACGTATACTTTTTTTCTATAAGAATGAAAAAAAATAGTTTTGGTCGAATTTAAAATGTGGGTGTAAATTTCACGTAGAATCGCCCATATATTTTTTCTTCCCATAAAAATTGATTTTTTGAATTTTTACTGTTGTTATGAAGTTTTTGAGGGTGGTTCTTTAGTTATTGGACTGATTTTTCAGCATGCTGAACTTTCACTTAAAAAAAACCAGTGGTAACAGACAATTTTTTAATAGAAAGCAACTGGCGTACCGTGCACAATCTCAAAGATATAGTTGTAATAATAAGCTATATGGGTGAAAATTTGCCAACTGTTACCGCCGAAAATTTTATATCTTCCGATTTTTGTAAAATGACTTTTAAATTGTAGCATTAGTGGACCTCTATGAAATCCGTAAAAAATACATGACAAAAATGACGGGTTGTCAAAATACAAGGGTCCGAAAAATGTTGTTTTTACTCTGTACGCTAATGTTCAAATTCTCATAACTTTTCGCAGAAAAGGTCAATGTTAAATTATTATAGGTGTTTTTTAAAGCATTTTTTTATAAGCTTTGCGATTATTCTAATGGTTTTAAATAAAAAAAATTATAGCACTATTTTTTTTGCATTTAAAGAATATTTTTGAGTTTTTCTCCCA
>WNHD01017259.1:0-10478 GCA_011057455.1 Ganaspis sp. Gsp50
AAATTTATTTAATTCAAATAAAATTTATTTGATTCAAACAAATTCTATAATTGACCACGTTAATTTTGAATCAACTAAATATTTTTCCCAGTGTACACTTACATGCGGGCACTTATCTTACGCGTTTTAAACTAATTAATTTTTTGATCATAATTTTTAAATAAAATTTTCTCTTTAAATGTTTTGAAATTACGTACACGTTTTAAACAAAACATCTCTATTGTTTTAAATAAAATAATCAAAGGATGAATTACTAATAATTGTAAAATTAAAATTCTGTCAAATACGAATTCGATGACTTTAAAATTCTACTAAATAAAAATTCGGATAATTAGAAATTAGCACATGCAAAAGTTCTACCGCATGAATTGTCGGACACTTGTAATTTTTGTTGAGTGGAAATACTGTCACGTAAGTTTGGTTTTACAAAAATTCAGATTCGACTTCCAATTTGCAGTAGCAGAAATTATTATGAGTTCAATGTGAGTGATTTTCATGCGTCCCAAAATAAAATGAATTTAAAAATGAATTTGAAATGAATACATTGAGAAAAATGGATGATTAAAGTTGGATGTTTAAAATTCAGATCAAAAACCTTGACATATAAATGATTATTCTTAACATTTGTAATCAACATTTGTAATCTTTTCATATTGATAACGATTAACATTCTGTATATTAACGCTTATGATATTATAAGATATATGATATCATATATAATATCATATATAATATCATATGATATATCTAGATTATAACCTTTAATCACGAAGTATTAAAGCTACTTCGTGCCTTTAATGTAGGATACTTTTAATGTCAATTTTATAATGCGGATGAGAATTTGAGGTTAAACTTTGAGAAATTTAGTCATATGTACGCTATATATAATTAATATTCACTTGTAATTTAAATTTGAAATTCTTTAAAAATTATTACACCAAAAAATTAAATTATTTAACCAAATCAAACCCAAATTATTGCATTACAAGCATTATTTTCTAATGGTAAAAGTACTAAGTGTTAGGCTTTGGAAACGAATAGCCTTTTGGGGTTATGTTAAAGGTCCCAATTCTTAACATCGGGTATCTTAAATTTTAACGTCTAATACGTTGTTTTTATTATTCGGATGTCCCATAATTGCCCAGCTGACAGTGTACATTATTCCAGTGAATTTTCCCTCCAAGAAAATTATGCATTAGTCTAAAATTAGAAGAAATTGATAATAAACTGGTTTAGACGATGCGCAAGGCATTTACAAGAAAACGGAGAAAAAGTGAATCAATTACGAAGAGGACAGTGTATGCCCAAGTTTGAAAAATGATTGCTCATGCCAACTGGACCAGTAGCACGTTTTTCTCAAAGCATTGGCCCGCATTCTACCGGCAATCATTCACTTTCATGTTGACAAGAGCAGCTTTTCATACGACATTGCTAATGTCGTTTTGCTCAAAAGGCATTGTGAAGATCACACTATTCAAAGCATAGTTGTTTAATCGCCTGTAATGACTCACAAGCAAAAAAGCGGGTCAATTACTTGTTTGCTAATGTTTACTTAAGACCTGCAACAATGTCACATTGTGTTTCTTATCCAGCATTTTACCGCACTCTCTGGTAATCAATTAAATAATAAAATCGCATTCGAGTTGAATTGCACTACCTGCATAAATCAATTAAGAGTTAAATTGCACTCGCCATTATGGAAAAATAATGAAATAATGAAATAATGATGGAAGAACAAAGAAGAAATAAATAACTATTACCAAAGAAGTATTATCTTTTAAAACAAAGTTAAAATATGAGATTAGTGAAGAGGTTTATTATACCAGCATGAGACGATTGCATAGAGTGCAACGGACTACTGATTGGCATTAAATCGTGACAAGTGCTGGAGTCAGTACTTGCGAGGGAGATCTCTCGTCCTGGGAGCAGTCGTAAAAATATTTGACTCGCAAACTTTCACTCCAACTTACTCAGGGTCGTCTCGCGAAAACTCGTCACGCAGTTCGAAAAACCGCGCTCCGAGCTGCAAAATCGATTCAATATACATTGCAGTATGGATCAGACATTAATGCATGCATCCAAAAGAAGAATTTTTTAATAAGATGACATCATCTATTTCAGCAACAGTCTTCGCTTTTGCATAACTTCTTACAGAAGCAACAAAGAAACTAGACAACAAATTGCAATTCATAAGAATGCTCAACTCTAATCCTAAAGACACGGTTTCGTAACTTTTCTGATTCGAAATTCTCTGATTTGTTGAGTCGTATCACCTTTGTACTATCTTTAATGCCAATCTTTCATTTATTTATCTTTAATTGCATTTCAGAGTACAGGACGATACATTTGAACAAAAACAAAAATTAATTATAAACTTTTGAATTTAAACATATGTGACTGCCCACGGTGAAAGGGACCTTCGCTGCAAAAAAAGTTTAGGTTATGTTTGTGTTTTTTGGAATGAAGCTACAAACAAAATGATCGACACTTAATACAAGCCATTGATATTTAAGTCTTTATTAGATCCAAAATATCCAATTAATACTGATTTTGATTTAACATAGGTAAAAATCGTTTACCTATGTTATGACGTTTAATCAAGGAAAAACTGTCACCAAACATAACCTAAAATCTGTTTGCAGCGAAGGTCCTTTTCACCGTGGGAAGTCACATATAAATTAAATACAAACGTATCACATATTTCCATAATTCAAAGTGGTCCTCCTATTATAAAAAAGACATGCCATTGATCCTCCTATTATAAAAAAGACATGCCATTGAATCTCGAATTGAAAGCAGCCATTTTAACTCGAACCTCGAAAATCTCGATATTACTCGATGACACTCGATTATGAAAATTAAAAGCATTGAAAATATAAAACTTGAATAGAAGGGCAACAATTACGGCCGCTTGTGACCGGAAGAGGCACTAGTGTTTCAAAATTCGACTCAGGTACGAATTGAAAGAAATTTATAAAATTTAGATTTAAACATTAAGATGACACTTTTAAATTTTACGATGAAATAAAAATTATTAATATTCGTAAATACGATTAAACACATAACATCTAAATTATATTGTAATTAAATTTCATATCACGACTTCACTGAACTTGCATTCTGCATGACATTTCACTGCACAGAATTTCTTATGAAACCGACCATAAATTATACATCGCAACTTTTTTATTTTGGACACCCCTCTTTCCTTGTAGTCTGCTATTCATCAACCGTTCCTTAAAAAATGTGAACACGGAAAAATCTATCACTTATTTAAAGAAAAAATTCATTGTCTAAGAGGTGCAGAAATGTTTTTTTTTAAATTTTTTTAACAGTTCTTCGTTTGATGATTCCATACGAGATTCATTGCTCGTTCTTTTCTAAAATAAATATAAATGCCTTTATAATATCACATTTATAAGCAAGACATAATATAAGAGACTATAACTTTAGACATTTGCAAATAAAACTTTGTAATTTAATAAATTCGTAGTATTTGTATAGTGACATTTGAAGACTTAACCTAAAAATCAGTTTCGATTGTAAAATACCAATTCAATCATTAACACTTTTACGGATTTTAAGATGCTTTTATAATAAAATAAAATATCATTTTACTTCCTCAAAGAGAAGCCTCATTGTTATATTATAATTAATTATTATTATTATTATTATTACTAAATTAATAATTATTAAAGTGCTAAGAATATAATCAAAGAACCAAAAAATCAACAAGTCATGTTTTACGTGTAAAAAAAACCAGTGTAGTTTACAAACCACTTAAATTTGATCCAAGAAAAGTAGCAATCCTTTTATCGAACCATTTACTTGGTTAGCAATTATTTATTGTTGTTTTATTTATTATTTATTGCTTCGGATCAATAGAAAATTGAAAAATTTTGAAAAAAATTATGAAAGATGTCATAAAAGTTGATTCAATATTTTAAAAACTTTAAATTTAAATAATGAAAGAATGCACTGAAAAAACGTTACATTTTAGGAGTTGTAAAAATGAAACTCATGGACTAAAATCATGGAAATTACAATAATTTATTATAGGCGAGTTTGTTTATGAGAATTTTAATGAAAACAAATAAATGTATATTGCAGGCTAGAATTGTGAGACCACCCACTTTTAATGACTAGAAAAATTGTTTAAACATAAAAGGAATAGAGAATAAAATATTATTTCGCTTATATTCTAAAATTTAATGGGACTCTGTGAAAAATAAAATTAACAGCAAATCATTTTGTTAAAATTTCATGTATTAATATGCAAATAAAAAAGTGTATTTCCAATACTTTATAACAATTCGATTGTTTTAAAACAATCAATTTTTTTAACATAAGATTATTTTAAAGAAAATTTTCCAAAAAATTGCAATTTTACAAACAAGAAAATAAAATCTTTTATTTGAAAATGTTCCAAAAATTGTACGAATAAAAAGTTGGAACATTTTAAAAACATTTATTTGGAACGAAAATACATATTAACGAAAATTATAAATAATTTATATAAACATGTGTTTGAGAATACGTACATAATTCCGATGATTCATAATTATAGAGTATTAGAGATTATTGCTCTCTATAGAGAGTAAGAAATACAAATTTGTAAATGCTTTTTACATTTGGAAAAGCTTTCCGTTTATTAGAAAATGTGTTGTTCCAGAATTCTGACTGGTAGTCATTTCATGTTGAACGTAATAAAAAACTACTAATTATAGCATGCAAAATGTTAATTATATTGATTGAAAAATCGCCTATAATTAACAGTAAAGATTTTACGCTCTTTTCAGTCATCCTTGGTTCTATGACTTCTTATGTAACGTTAGTTTGTTATTAAATTCATGCTAATTAACAAACACGTAACGTCAATAGTCGTAGAAAGATTTCGCTTTTCCCATAAAGCAAGACAACTAGTCAGCTGGAATGAGGTGATAAAAAGAGGAAGAATTGTTACTAAGAACCATCGTTTGAAGTTACATTGCATTATGACCTTGCGTAATTTGCCAACTCAGACTTATTTTCTAAGTCCATTAAATATTAATTACTCCCTTTAAACCTGAATCAGTACTCTAAATTTGTAATTTGTAATTTTCTACTAATTCAATAGCCTATTAATTTCCACTCATTTCTATTAATTTCTATTAATTTTCTGTTAATTTCTATTAATTTCTAATAATTTCTAATAATTTCTATTAATTTCTAATAATTTCTGTTAATTTCTATTAATTCTGCTAATTCAAAAGTCGTTTACCGATTGAAATAGCAAAGATTTACTAATATTTAGTAAAGAATTACACAAAAAAGGCCTGAGATCAAATTGAGCAAAAGTGAGTTTCGGTCTCTCAACTTTTGACTGTATGTTAAAACGACTCAAAACGAATGAAGCAAGTTCAAGTTGAGTATAAAAAACAATGGAAAATATGAAAAAATAACAAATAATTTCATATGAAGGCATAAAACAGAACAATTAACATTATAAAAATAACGTACCCGATTTATCAAAATAATGCATTGAAGGGTCTGAAATGATGTGATAAAGTCAAGAATAATTGTAGGTTATGAAAGTGTTTTGACAGCTAGACAGGTGTGCCAACTTCAAAATATGAAACTTGAAAATAGCGGCGCTACTATCGAAGCGGTAAATTTAAATATTGTTATAACAATTCAATATATAAGAATAAAAGTATTAAGTTTATTAATAACAAAATTTGCCAATTACTACTTTCTGTCGGGTATTCTGCATTAATAGATAAAAAAATTATATTGAATTCTCAGTGAATAGTGCAACTGGAGAAAACTGCAAATGATGCAAGTGCTACCAACTTATCGTAGCCTAAAATTTCGTCTATGCCCTAATTCATTTCGAATAGCTTGAAGTTTGCCATTACTCTTTTTGATACCCAACTCAAAAGACGTTGCACCAAAAGCGAGTTCAGGTTTTTTCTGTGTACTCATTTTTAGTGAACAAAAACGACTATAATTTTTAATATTTATTATAATAATTAATATTTAATTAATATTTGTCAATTAATAAATAATTGATATTTGTCAATTAATAAATAATTAATATTTGTCAATTAATAAATAATTGAATTATTAAGTCAATTACTATTAATTGAAATTGTGAACTTTTACTATTACTATTAGTTATTTATTAATTAAAGTAGTAGTTTTCTACAAAAATTAGTTTTTCACTAAGAATTGTCAATTCTTTACTACTTTACTCGGTAAACGACTTTTCACTATTGAATTAGTAGAAAATACTAATTCAGATTTCAAAAGTAGAAATGACAGAAATCTACTAATTTTTATAGCTAAACACAACTACTAATTTAATTAGCTAAATTCTTCTGCCAACGAATGAAATTGTACTGAAAATGAGTCAATTTTTATTATATAATTTTCAGTATACAATTTTATTAATTATCATAATAGGTAGAATTTAAGTATTTAAATCAGCTCAATTTTGGCTATAACGTTTTTATAACATTTTTAAAAATTTTTTAAATTTTTTGTTTTGTTTAAAACTTGTATTTCTACTGATTGACACATTTAGCTAGTTATTTATTAAAGAGTTCATTATTGGTACCAATGTTTTATAATTAATTTTTAAAAATTCTCTGAAATTAACATCATAAGCCTTGAATGTGGAAATGAAACGTACAATATATTTAAAGGCACAATTATGACACAAATTTTCTGATTAAAATCTAAAACGTGTTTTGAAATTTGTGTAGAACTTTAGACTTTATCAAATTCAACTTTTCATACAAATTAACTGTATGTTTTAAAATTTATTTTTAGTATTATTAAAAATTCAGATGTTTTCATTATTTACACATCATTATTTACATTTACAGAAATCCTTTTTCTAAAACCACTATATAATTTGGTATTGTTCGTTATAGGAAAAAAAAATATTTAAAAATGATCTCATTTTAACAATATTGTTTTTGAAAATGTCGTTTTTGAACCAAGTTGAAGTCCACAACGTTTTTGATCAACGATTTAAACTAAAAATATTTATCTATTTATTTTTTCTTTCCAATTTTTATCTCAAAAGACTTTTTAAAATGTATTTTATTTAACAAATCTTGTTAAAAAATATTGTGGGCAATAATTTTTATAATATTCCACTTGGTGACATATTAATTTTTTTTTAATCGCTGACAAAACGTTGCGGACTTCAACCAGGTGTTTTTGAACGAAAGAATTTACCCCATATTATCACTAAGAATACTATTAGTACATTAATTTATTTTAAAAGAAACATTAATGTATCAATTTATTTTAAAACAAACATTTCAGTATATTAATTTAATTTAAAACAAACATATTAGTATATTTATTTATTTTAAAACAAATATATTTTTTTATTCAGTAAACTTGACATCTTTCTTGACAAATATCGATTGTTTTTACTTCCTCATATACGAGGGCATTATTTCAATTGCAAATGTTTTAAAAGTTTTAAAGATGTTGAACTACGTCTATTTTGTAATTTTCTAAATCAGCTTGTATGTTGATTCAAGAAACAGTTTGCTTCAAAGTTGTAATTAAAGTATAGTTTGTCTACTTTCAAACTTTCTTTTTATTGTTTGCTAAATATACATTTAGCATTCTGTACATTCCAGGAAATTATAAATAAATCCAATAATGACAAGTGACAATAATATGCTGTGGTTAAAAATCTTGAAAGAAGTTAAACTTAAACTTAGCACTACGAGAAACCAGAATGTGAATGAAAGGAACTTACACGAAGAAACTCTTATGTAAGAAAACAAGTGTTTAAGATATTTTAAAGTTCAAGTTTTAACCTTTTTATAAAACATTTGCATTACTTTTCCGAACCTTCATTGAAGAGTTTTATTAAAACGCCACAGATACATAATTACTGATTGTTTATGGCGTTATAAACTGTCATTAAAACGTCAAATTTATTTACATTCTACTTGTAAACTTGAAAACAGCTTGAAACAATCTCCATCAGAAGACAGTGGTACAGTAAGAACTGGAGGACTACTTTCAAGACAGATTTGTAGATCGAAAATTATTCATGAACTAAATTTAACTATACATAATAACTGTTGTAAAGTATATTCTAGAAAATTAAAAAAAAATTACACATTTTAAAAAAGATGTTAAAAGGACGTTTTAAAATACACATACACATTCTAGATACACATTTAAAAAAAAAACGTTAAAAAGAAGTTTTAAAATACACACACATTCTAGATACACATTTAAAAAAAAACGTTAAAAAGAAGTTTTAAAATACACACACATTCTATAGATACACATTTTTAAATTTACACATTTTTAAAATACAGACACGGAATCTAATCAACAGAAAAAGGTCGCTGCCGTTAATTTTGCAACACCTAATGGAAGCAGCCCTTGAAGAGGAACATTGAATTAAATAGAATTTAATATTCACATTTAAAATTAAAAAAACCTTTTTAGTAAAATCAAACAAATCTTCAAGTATCATATAGCTATTAAGAAACACTTTAATTTGTATAAGTTCATAAAAATATATATATATTTTAATGAAATATATGCATAGAGAAGTTATTCCATAGTAATTAAATGTTACTAAATATACATATAAATTGACGTTTTAATGATGGTATGCAAGATGTAAAGAGGGACATATTACGGCACACTTCCTTGAAAATTGGTCAATAATTGTGGATTATTTACAATGTGATAAATCAAAGGTGGAATTTGAAATTGTCGGATATGTATGAATAGGTAATCACGGAAGGTATTATGAACTGTGGGATGATGATGGAGCAGAATGAGTGTAGGATCTTTTTTACTTCTTTGGAGAAAGTGCAAAAAATGAAAATTGCCTCGCGGCTTTGTGAACGCACAGCATTCAACAAATGACCCTCCCAAGTTACGTCAGGCACAACACTCATAGGTATATATCTCTACGTGGCTCGAGATTCAATGCACAGTCATTTCAAGAGACAATAGCCTCACGTCTGGTTTTGCGTTTACCGTTTTTTTATCATTCAGTGTTTATTATTATAAACAAAAATAACTCTTTTTTTTTCAATTTTTTTGTTGAAATATTTCTTTATTACACATTTGAAGCCACTCAACTGTAACAATACTATAACAATACTATAACAATACTATAACAATGCTATAATAATACTATAATAATACTATAATAATACTATAATAATAATATAACAATATACTATACCAATATTATAATAATACTATAACAATATTATAACAATGCTATAACAATGCTATAATAATACTATAACAATACTATAACAATACTATAACAATATTATAACAATACTATAACAATACTAAAATAATACAATAGTGTTAGCTTTGGCTTCTAAATAAAATAATAAACATAATTATTAGTCAAAAAATTAGCTGTACATTTAATAATTGGGTCTAGCAAATGATCATCTCAAACAAGAAAATAATATAGAGAGGGTTTCTACAAATCTTTCTTCACAAAATTCCATGAGTTTTCCATGATTTCCATGACAAAAATAGAAACATTTCCATGATATTACATTCTCATTAATAATGGGAGTGTATTAATTTTTTAATACATTTATTAATTAGAAAATAAATTTTTCAATATTATGTAAGAATTCAAATTAATTTTAAAATGATGAAAGTTTTCTAAAAATAATTTTATATAGATATTTAAATTACTCAAGGACATTATTTTTAATTTTAAAACCATTTCAAGTATTTTAAAATTTTTTTAAGTATTTTTAAATATTTTGAAGCATTTTTAAATATTTCGGAGTATTTTTAATTATTTTGAAGTATTTTTTAAATATTTTGAAATAGTTTGAAGTATTACATGCTTCTAAAATATTTTTAAAAATTAATATTTTAAATCTGATTATATTTTATTTAATACTTAGAATAATAATAATTTTAAATATTTTGAAGATTTTTAAAGTATTTTAAAATAATATATAACAGACTTTAAAGTATTTGAAAGTATTTGAAAGTAATTTTAAGTATATTTAAATATTTTGTAGTATTATTAAGTGTTTTTAAATATTTTGTAATATTTAAAAATATTTTGGAGTATTGGGAAGTATTTGGAAATAGTTTAGAGTATTTTTGAGACTTTTTAAATATTTTGAAGTATTTTAAAATATTTTTCAATATTGGCACGTATTCGGAAATGGTTTAGAGAGATTTTAAGTATTTCTAAATATTTTAAAGAATGTTTATAAATATTCTTAAGTAATCTGAAGTATTTTAAAGTAGTTTTAAGTATTTGGAAATATTTCAAAGAAATTTTGAGTATACTTAAATATTTTGAAGTATTTTAAAATATTTATGAGTATTAGGAAGTTTTTGGAAATATTTAATAGTTATTTATGCAACAAGGGCGCATCTATAGGGAAATCGAGAAACGTGTGAATTTTGTCACACGAGCGAAGCGAGTGCGACAAATCACACGTTTC
>WNHD01017272.1:0-10201 GCA_011057455.1 Ganaspis sp. Gsp50
TATTATTGTATTGCTGCTTCAGAGCTGAAATAATTATTTTCCTTAAGCTTAATAAAATCAAAGAATTATTACCAGTCCTTTATTCCAAAGATGTTGAACTTCGTTTCTTTTCTTACTGCTCATACCACCATGGTATACGTCTGCTTTTATACCGTTTTCTTTTAATTCCACAGCGTAGTGTTCGCTTTCACTTCTAGTTAAGCAGTAAACAATACCGCATTCTTTTGAAAACTTAGTATTTATTTTATGGCTTACTTGTTGTACACAGTTTTCGTGATTCTTCTTCATTACTGTGTAAATTAAATTCGATCTATTGAAATCTGAGATGAACCTGCATATTATAGAAGTACATTAGTTTAATTGAAAACATAATTAATTGTATTAAAATTACAACAAATTCCATATCGAATTCTATCTGTTATTTCCTAGAGAAATTTTATGACATTATACATTCAGCATTTTTTTCGAAGCAATATGCACTTTCTATATGACATTGTTTATGGAATTAAATGTCAAAATTTAATGCCCATTAAGTACTTTTTTCAGTACACAAATGGTTTCGCGTGCTAATATTTCTGCTGTCCAGCATTATTATAGCTACAAAATTTCGACGAAACAACCTTAATTATGTGGCTAACCGAATTGTTTTTAAACATGACAAGTATAAATTGCTTCTTAGGGTTGCATTAAAAAGAAAAAAAAAAGAAATCCTGAAAGTCAACGTGTTTCAATATTTATGTGAATACAGAGAGTAAAATATAATTGTAGAATTTGTAAAAATCAAATATAATAAATATAAAATTTTTCGCACAAAACCCATGTTAAGAAGGACAAAATTGAAAAATATTGAAATATCACAGTCTTTCAGTGTAAATGCAATTCATTCAATCTTTGTGAATACCTTCTTTTGACCTTCAATTTGAATCCAGTGAACACGCGTGCTCAGTTTCACTGGAAAATGAATTAATTCCCTTTTAAATTTTCATTTATTTTGCCAATCCTTTTCAATCCAAAAATAATAAAATCACTATCTACTATATTTAAACTTTGGTAAGTGACAAATCTTTAAAATACAACATATTTAATAGTTTGGTTGTAGCAGTTTAGACAGTATGCTGGACTGCTTTAGGAATTGACAACGATTAGAAAAAGTAAAAAATATTAAAAATTTGTATTAATAAGGATTTATATTGAGGTAAACGTTGGTTCTATCATTGGATTAAAATTTGAGAGTGGCAATAGATCCAGGCTAGTCGGATTTCTTGAATTTATAAGAATAAATCTCCGGCTATACTGTCAGCCGGACAAATCCGGCTAGGTGTGTCCTTAATTCTTAAGAATAAAGTTCCAGCTATACTGTCAGTCGGAAAGTCCTGGTACTGCCATCCAAAATTTTTTTTTTGTATATTATAAGATAAATACGACGAAAAAAAAGTACAAATAGATAAAAAATTACGGTTAAACTGAAGGACAATAATTTTCAATATTTTCAATTGATAATCCTTTGTCCATAGAAGTCTGTTATATTTATTTTAAAGCTTAGGAATAATATAAATTAGAATGCACTGTTGAAAACTGTCCAACCAAGAAAGATAATTTAGATTTCAATATTTGTAATTGATAATCCTTCGTCCACAGAAGTCTGTAATGTTTATTTTGAAGTTTATGAATATATTAAAATGCACTGTTGAAAACGGGCCAACTAAGAAGGATAATTTAGAATTAAATATTGTCAATTGATAATCCTTTTTTTCCACAGAAGTCTGTAATATTTATTTTAAAGCTTGGGAATATATGAAAATGCACTGTTGAAAACGAGGCGAAGTAAAAAGAATAATTTAGAATTCATTATATTCAATTGATAATCTTTTGTCCACTGAAGACTGTAATATTTATTCTAAAGCTTAGGAATATATTAAAATTTTGTTTTCTGTAAACGTGCGAAGTAAGAAGGAAAATTTAATTCGCCTGTGATTGCAATATCAATTTTTGTTGAATTGAGAGAAATAGATTAGTTTCAGTGTTAAAAGAAATATGCGTACATGGTAATAAAAAACCTTTATTTTTGCGATTTTAAGTAACTTTCTCCTTTTTAATTTACATTGAGACTGTCGGATAGATTATACATTATTTAAAATTTCAAGATGGGGAATTCCTAAGCTTTAAAATAAATATTGCATATTTCTGTGGAAAAAAAGGAATCATCAATTGAAAATATTGAATTCGACATAATTTCTCTTTGTTAGCCACTTTCAAAGTCACATTTTAATATATTCCTAAGCTTTAGAATAAATATTGCATATTTTTAAGAAGAAAAAAAAAATATTATCAATTGAAAATATTGATTTAACCCGTTGCTTTATGCGCATTAAATTTGTCTAAAGTTTAACCATATTTATTTTCATAACCTCATTTTTCTGACTGACAGTATCCTGTACTCCAATACTTCCAGCTAAAGATCCGACTAGCCGGAATAATAGCCATGCTCTTAAAATATATGATCGCGAAAAAGGCATTCAAAAAGATTAAACTATATAATCCTTTTTAATTACTTTCTTCTTATTGAAGATACAAACTAGAGAAATTCTAACTAATAAGTGTGCTATCTTTTCTATAAGCAACACTTCTTAGAAAATCGTCGATTAAAAAATAATTACCATTTAGGATTTGACACTCCAAGATGATGTAAAATGTCATCTCGAACTTTCTGCGTGGCAGTAGCTGTGAGAATTATGGCCTTAACATTCGGAAAATTTATTTTAATTTTCTTTAATTCTAAGTATGCCGGACGAAAATCGTTTCCCCAACTGCTAATGCAATGAGCTTCGTCAATAACAAATGTTGACAAGAGATTCCTCATGTACAAATTGTCCAATATTTCGAAAAATTTATCGGATTTCGCAATCTTCTCAGGTGTCACAAAAATAATTTTTAATTTAATCTCCTCATTTTGTAAGTCTCCATAAATTTTATTGACATCAGCTGCATTTTGATCGGATGACAATTGAGCAACAGGAATCTGTAGACGCATTAAAGTGCAGAACAGTTATTTAATTAAATTTCATGTATTGAGATGAATTGTACACGGAGAAAAAGAATCATTAACTATAACAGAAAGTGTTAGAATAGAAAAAATCTGTAAATTCTACGGATTTTTCTGCAAGACTTGCTAATTTATCTTTAACACTTACAGCAAAATATGTTAGACTTATGGAAAAAATACATAAGATTAACAGATAAACTTTGAGCTGTCATTCTTCCGTTAAAGTTGTATATTTTTCAATTGAAGTTGTATGGATAAATTTTTCTCCGTTAAATAACTTTTCAGTAATGAGTTTTATAAAAAATTGTAAAAAATTAATTACAGAAATTATTTTATATAAAAGTTTGCAAAATAAACAACAAAAGTGTGTCTGTGTGTGTACACATATGAAAAGGGCCCATTTTGTCAGTTGTACTTTAAGAGTTATTTGCGCTATTTGCAATTTTTTAAAAAGAGATTTAAAATTTTTGAACTTTTTTCTATTGTTGAAAAACAAAATACTTAATGTGCCCCTTACAATTTTGTGTTTAGTATTTATTTAAAATACGTTAAAATCATATTCTTCATTTCTACTAGTGAACCTTGAACTTTAAACTCGTTTTTTTCAACATTAGGTTTTTGTTAAACTTTTTACTTTGAACTCTTTCAACTTGGCGAATTTCTCATCAAGAGGGGTCTGAGAGCACTCAAAACGTACGACACTTAATCAAGAATATGTTCATATAGATAAGTCCAATATTGTGTCAAAGTGGTCCCTTCTCATGCGGACTGACAAAAAAAACAGAACAAAAATATATACACGTGCTTAACATACATTCAACATTTTCAGCTTGTCAACTTGGTCATTCATGAGACTTTTCAGTGGAGAGATGACAATTGTGACTCCAGGTGAAAGCAAAGCAGGTACCTGGTAGCAAAGCGATTTACCACCTGCAGTTGGCATCATTATAAAGCAATCGTATGACAACATTGATGCATTGATTGCTTGCAGTTGCACTGGCTTTAAAGAATTTAGCCGGAATTTCTCCTTGAGAATCTAGACATATTTAATTTCATAAATGCGATTAGCATAAACAACAACAACAACAACAACAACAACAACAACAACAACAACAACAACAACAACAACAACAATTCAGTTGTCCACTCTTGAGTGGATTGACTAATTTCATTACTACCTATATCTTGCATTTCATGACTTATTAATCGATTTCAGTAATCACGGTGACTTCACCTTCATTTCTCATAGTTGCATGAAATTTACCTGCCTTGAATTCGATTTTCCAGCTTTTAAATAATATTTGTGTAACTCCTGCAAGTAATGTAGGACATTGCATGTGTATAAAGGAAACACAAAGTGGTTGATTTCTGTTTCCAGCCATTTGAGTGCGGCAATGTTATTTGAGTGCAGGAATGTCCACATTCCCGCACTCATTGCTCGCGGCGCGGCGCCATCTTTCGAGAACGTACAGAAACTTTTAGAACTTTAGTTTTTAGCAGACTGTTGACAGTTGTGCATACGGTGTATTTATTTTGTTTTTGTGTTAAAGTTTATTAAAGTTTCTGTTTCTCAAAATGAGTGATTTTGATATCAATGAAAATAAAGAATTTGATTACACTACACACACCACTAATTGTTGCTACAGCGGCAGAAACAAAGGCGGATAAACTGCCACCAAAATCTCGCGAAAAATATGAAATCGCATATGAAAACTTGATTGGAAAATGCAATTTTCTTTCAGCAGTTGTTACACAAAGCACTGTGTACACCTCGTAGGAAAAAAGCCAACTGTCAAACTCATCGGAAAACGGCTTCTTTTCCTACTTGGTGCACAATGTACTATTAAATCATGCTTACTGCTTTTAATATGAAATTTTGTTTAAAACGGTAATAGAAGAACACCTCTAACTGTGCAAAAAATAAAAAAGAAATCATAGTTTTTAAAATTTAAATTCAGTGAATAGAAAATGGCGTGAATAGGTTTTTTCATTTAAATTACGTTTGGTTTTTTGATAACAAATCGAACGCAGAGAAGGGTAATTTTGAGGAATACTTTTAAATTTTCCAAAAATTGAGGAATACAAAATTATATAAATTTCATATTGAACCAAGAAATTGTACTATGTTTGTGCAATACTACTTGGATTTTGTTTTTTTTTTTGTCATTCGAGTCCATCGCATATAAAACAAGAATGCAAAAGAAATTTTAGAAACACTTTCAAATTTTTTAAAAAGTGACAATTGCATACTTTTATAAAATGAAAATTCATAACCGAGGAAGTATAGTGAAACTGATTTATATGCAAATTACGCGATTCCTTTCAACCAATCCATCGCAGAGCAAAAAGAGAATGCACAAAAACTTTAGAATCTCTTTTTGAAATTTGCAATCAAATGAAAAATCTACTTTATTTTACAAAATTTAGATTGCTCTTAGAAAGTGTAGAGTGTGCTTGCAGAGTGACCGCAAATGGTTTCCTCAAATTCTCACTCAATGGAACTTTTTCGGCCTACTTTTCAGATTATTTCAATCATGTCTACTTGTTTGAGATAAAACTTCGTTACTACTAACATCATCTATCTTTTAATATAAATATGCTTTTGATTTTTTACGACTTTCTCAGAACATAGAAAATTTTATTACTTTTACTAGGCTTCCAGGTCTTGCCTGACCTGAGGTGAACTCTGCTAATTCCTAGTACACTTCACTAAGTGCATAATTTAAATGTTTAATACATGAATTTCTACTTTCTATTGAATAAACGAGTCGGTCCTAATGCAACTTGCAAAAAAAGGCTACAAGTAGGATTTATTCACACTTGCAGACGGTTACATTAACAAAATATTTAAAAACTTGTAAATAAATAACATTATAATGCACACATTTACGTCAACTTATTGTCCACTAACACTAACTATTACATTCAAAATATAATATGCTCAAGTTCTACTTTCTGAATTCAACATTTACATTAATGTAAATGTCATTTAATTATATTTGTCAATAAACAGAATTTACCTTCGTAATATCGTTTGAAAATGTATAATTTGTCGAGTCAAATCTTCCACTGACAGCGTCATTTATTATATTTCTCTTATTACACTTGCTGTCAGGCAGAATTGTGTGCTTATTTCTATTCAATGATGATTGTGACACGTTGGCAGATGAAGATGCTGCTACTGGTGCTGGCGCCAATACTTGATTGTCCAATGCAATTTTAGGTTCTCGTTCAGCTGCATAAAACAAAGAATTACAATTTAATTGGTTTGAGAAGTTTAAACTCTCTCTATTTCTCTCTTTCTCTCTCTCTCTCTCTCTCTCTCTCTCTCTGAAGTTACTTACAAGACAGGAAAAAAACAAACTTTGGTCTTGAGCTGGGTGTCTCACCCTGATTACTTGATACTTATGGGGTCACTGAATCCGAATAATAAGTCCATTGAATCCCATCAGATCATGGTTTTGAGATAACTTCAAGATACACATTGAAACACTTAGCTTTAGCTTAAAACACACATGAAAAGACATTTCTTTACTTATCCTGGGTTCGATCATGATGGCTATAATATTTTGGTATCGCTGGATTAAAATTACTGATCTATTTATCTGATCATATGACTAATGTACACTTGACTTGCAGAGTTAAGTATATAAAAATGTCTTAGACTTGAGTGGATTATGATGTTAAAAAAATCTCATACCTACAGACAAGAATTTCTTTTTTTTTGCTCCTCTGTAAAATAAATATTTGCGTTTCTATAAGGGTTTTAATATTATGAGGTAAATTTAATGTAATAGAGTTAAGAAAATGTACCCTCTAATAAAGATTTAGCAGTCCTTAAAAAACATATGTATGGTAAATATAATCAATATATTGATTTGTTTTTAAGCCTTTGTTGAGATTATGTAAAAATCCCGATCTCATGGTGTTAAATGGACATTGGATTCAAATTCAGCAACTTCAAAATTATATAGTTATGATCGGTAGACCCCCAAATCAGAAGAGAATTTCTATATATGTGTCTCCGAAGCTCAAAAACGTTTCTTTTACGTCTTTCTCTTGAGTTTATATTAAAATCCTGAACTGATGGGGGTTAAATGGACTTTGGATGCAGATTGACTGACCCCTTGAAAATTAAATTAATCGTGGTGAGACACCCCTAGATATCAAGACCTATTTTTTTCTTCCGACTGTGTAATTATTTAACATCTCAATTGTTTAATGTATCAACTCAATCGACATATTTCCGTAAAATATAAAACTATATCGCAATTTTTAGGGACTTGTAGAATGAACACTTATTCTTTCATACTAAAATATGCAAAATATTACTTAACTCAATTCTAATTTTCTTTTTTAAATCAATTCTAACATAACAATAAACAATCATATTAATAGAGTATCAAACAATCTTGAAAGAACTTTAGTACATTTCTAAAATTTGTTAGTTGGTCAGAAGCATTGGAAAAATTTCTTTACTCTATTTCTGTCCCAACTTGCTGTAGGCAAATTTCACAAAAATCCAAAAAATATTTTTTAATTTTTTACAATATTGGCTGCACTCCCTTAACTTTTCATTGTAACTCACAAAAGTTGCTCTCAATTAAAATAAATATACATGAGTGCAGGAATATATAGCTGAACTTTTATTTATGAAAGCTATAAATTGTTCAAAGAAAAAAAGCAAACTATTTTGACACAAGTTGAAAAAAACGGAAGTAAAGGTGAATATCTGATTGCCTGTTAAGCCTGCATGTCACGCCTGAGTAATAACTTTATCAATTATATATTGTTAATGATATTATTATTATTATTATTATTATTATTATTATTATTATTATTACTATTATTATTAGCATTACGATTATTCAGATTACTAATACATTTCTATCAAGATTTACACAAATAGATATACCTGAGCTAAATTCACTTTCAACATCAATTGTTGATTCAGTAGACGTATTAAATTTTCTCTTCTTTAGAATCTCTTGCGGTAAGGGTAAGGTATCGTTAATTTTAGTTTTAACTGGTACTTTCAATTTGAAAACATCTTTCTCCTTACTGATAGTTGGTTTCGCTGTTGAGAACAAATATGGTGATGGTGGTCCTGCTTGTCTTAGTGGAGGTACCTGCTGCTGCTCTTCTTGCTCAACAACTGGCGACTTTGATTTTTGAGATTCCTCAATGACTCTACCTACACGCAAAGTCTTCGCACAAATGAAGTGCGTCATTATTTTCATATCTTGGAAAATGTTTACATTGAAATTGGGAAAAATCAAAAGGTGCTCGATTGGAATTCTTTTCATAGCATTGAAATAATGCTCGTACGCCTTTGTCTTTAGTTCTTTCAATGCTTCCAGACTGCTTTGAAGCTCTTCAATTGTTTTCTGCACAAAAAAACGTTCTGATAATTCGCAATTGAATTCATTGACTTTAAAATTTGTAAATTTAATAAAACTCTTCAATTTACAACTCTCTGTTCCTAAAGTCTGATTAATCAATTTATTTTTAATTGCTCAAATCATTAATTAAAAAAAAAATAAATAAATAAATAAATAAATAAAAAAATTCATCTTGTTTAGGCATTATTTAATGTTGTTCTACCTATCCGGTTAATTTTATATTGTGCCCCACATCTCCTGATTCACACGAAAAACATTAGTTGGCATTAATTTTGATTTTTAATTATATTTATTGCATATTAAAGTAACTTTACGAGTCCGAGAAACAAGCTCTCACTTGATTCGTCTTATACACACATACGAGCATTATTAATATTTTATAACCAATATATAACCACAATTAGCGAAGCTAATAATCCATAAACAAATTGTGTAATTTTCAATGTGTCGCAATTAAAAAAACTCAAAAAACCTTCTCCTTACGAATACAAGATTATCTTTGTAAACAAATACATGGATTTCCACTTATTAATTATAAACATTTTGTTGTACACTCCTGTGCATGTACGCACACTTTCTATGATTTTTTATTTTATAACAAAATAAATTCTGTACAATGAAGTAGGAAAATAAAAGAAAGTGGGCAAAGCATGTGAAATTAGTTTTTTTCCCAGAGGAGAGGCATACATGCACAGGAGTGTACATAAATATATACTTACAGGTGTACAAGTCAAAATTGAACTCTCCTTAACATCTTTCATCCACTTCTCCAGATTTTCGTCAAATCCCAAACTCTCCATTCTTCTATTCTAACGGTGTTATTTCGTTCTATTTTTTTATATTATGACTAACAAGAGCTTTCTTCATCTAACGACAAAGTTTTCTCCAAGATTTTCTTTTCAGTTCTTCGATTCACTTGTAAAAACTATGGTCCAATGCGACTCAGGGTGCAGTCACTTGAAACTGAACACTGGAATTCTTCAACAGCCCTAAGAAGAGTCCAGAATAAAGCTGTGAACTTTTATAGTGACGCGTCGACGTTCACTCTGTCTTTGTCTCTCTCGTAGGAAAGAGAAGGATAGAATGAACGTCGACACGTCTCTTTTGACGTTGAGAAATATATATTGTGGACTCTCCTTTAGGGTAGCCTCCCTTGACTGCGTCTTTCTTTGCGTTGTAACACTAGGCCATTTAGTGAGAAAAAGAAGCAAGCATATGTTTGGCACTTGCGCACTCGTAACTTAGTGTTAAAACGCAAAGAAAAACGCATTTATTGGATTTCACCTCACTTATAGAGACCCACCAAAAATGCATTCTCTAGCCGAAACAACAATATTACTGGTCCAATTTATTTCGCAGTTTCATTATTCCGTAACCTGTTAATGCAGCCTAAGGGTGAAACTACATGGATGCGTCAAGCTGCAAGCAGCATGCTGCGAATCGTGAGTGTAAAAGAGACAGGAAATATCACTATTGCTCTCACACTCATGATTTGCAGCATGCTACTTGAAGCTTGACGCGTCCGTGTAATCTCACCCTGACATAAATAAAGCGCATTTATTTATTGTAAGGGTGAAGTCCCATGACTGCGTTTTTCTTTGCGTTTTATCACTAGGCCTTGAGTGCGCAAATGACAAGCATATACTTGCATCTCTTTTTAACTCATGGTCTTGGTGATAAAACGCAAAGAAAAACGCAGTCATGGGACGTCACCCTAAGGCTGCGTGTACATGGCTGCGTTTTAACGTTGCGTTTT
>WNHD01017284.1:0-15499 GCA_011057455.1 Ganaspis sp. Gsp50
CTTGAATCAAGGATAATTATTCTTGATTCAAGAATACATATTCTAGGTCCGAATCTAAGAATAAAGTAGATTAGATCCAATGCATTTTTGCATTGAACCTAAGAAAACTTTTTTCTCAGTGCAGTTTAGAGTTTTAAAAATGAAACGAAATTAAATATAAGAAAAAGATATTTGAAATTTATTCAATTTCAATTTTTGTATTTAATAACATTTTGATTTTAAATAAACATAAAGTATAATTTTGAGTTATAGTACATGAAAATATTGGTAATGCAAAACGTTGACAAATGAAAACATTAACAATGAAAAATGTTGACAATGCAAAACATTAACAATGAAAAATATTGGCAATGCAAAATATTAACAATGAAAAATATTGGCAATGCAAAACATTAACAATGCAAAACAATAACAATGCAAAATATTGATAGTGCAAAACATTAACAATACAAAAAACATTAACAATAATAAATTATCTCCTTGCAAATTTTGTGGATCTAGAAGAAAAATTCCATATCTAGAAGACAAGAATTGCATCATATTTTTAACAAATTCAGCCTCTTTTTGCGATTGTTAATAACAATGGGTGTGTAAAAAATTGTTTTATTACGAATATTTACATTTCCTGCAAGTGGCAGAATATTTAAATTTCAATTGTTTCAAAAACTATAAAAAATTATGAAATATATGAGCGAAATGATAGAATATGATACGATTAAAATACCTGGTTGTTGTTCACGTTTTGTTAACGATTAAAAAAAATGAATAATAAATGAATATTCAAGCAGAATGTTATTAACAATTTTGCATAAAGCTTTCTTTTTAGTAAAAGTTGTTAAGTAAAATAAATTCCAAAAAACAATTTTGAGATAAAAATTAAGAAAAAACAAATAGAAAAGCAGTTTTAATTGAAATTGTTGATCAAAAACGTGGATTTCAGCTTCGTATTAAAATTATAAAAAATTATAAATCGATAAATTATAAATCAAAATTATAGAAAATGTTACAAAAATATTTTTGTAACAAACATTATTTTTTTTTATTTATTATTACATTTATATATATATATATAATATTATGTATAATTGTATATTATTATACATATTTATGTATTATTATATATATTGTTATATTATTATACATATTTATGTATTATTATACATATTGTTATATTATTATACATATTTATATATTATATTTTTTTATTTATTTATTATATTAATATTACACCGAAGGATAAATTCTTCCACGATAAACATTAATTTTGTTCTTAACTTTGATGAGAATTACAAAATTTTTAGTTTCTTTTTTAAATTATTAGATTGTTATTAAAAAAACTTCAAAAAATTGAAAATTAAATTAATTAAAATTAAAAATTGTAGTTTGAAAAAATTAATATTCTTCTAAAGATTGATTAATTTTGTAAGGTTGATGAAATATGATTAGAAATATGAAACATGAATGTAATAAATACTAGTATAAATAATAGGTAGAAAATGTAATATAAACAGAAGGGTTGTGGTTTTAAAAAAATTGTAAAAAAGGGTATTTTAAGACCCTTGAGTTATAGGCTGTTTTTCACTTTAAATTTAATGAGACCATGAGAGTTGTCATAAAAATTACAAGGTCATCGTCTTGAAGGGATACTTAAAAGGAACATAAGTTACATTGCAATCATTTCAGTGTCGTGACTACATCCTGGTTGAAATTCTTAAAGCGAAGTAGTACATTGTGACGTCACTTATTACCGCGAGTCTAATATATTTAGCAGGATTAAAATCAGTAAACATCCATGTATGCAAATTTTTATTATGTAGAACTCTAATTTTTTTTCAATTTTCTCTTTTCTTTACTGTTATTTTTGCTGATTTTTACAAACTATTTTTTTCCTCGATAATTATTTTTCCCTTTGTTTCTTCCTAGTTGTAACTTACTGCTTAGTTCCTAATCATCTTTTTCTAATTATTTTTTACGGTTGTTTCTTCCTGATTATTTGTCATTGTTTGTTTCTGGTTTTTCCTTCCTAGTTATTTTTAAATTGTTTCTTCCTAGTTGTTGAATTGTTTCTTAGTTATATTTTCGAATTGTTTCTTCCTAGTTATCTTCGAATTGTTTTTTTTTTTTACTAATTGTTTCTTCCTAGATGTTTTCGAATTTTTTCTTTGTTTTTTTTCTAATTGTTTCTTCCTAGTTGTTTTCGAATTTTTTCTTTGTTATTTTCTAATTGTTTCTTTGTTATTTTCTCATTGTTTCTTTCTAGTTGTCTTCAAATTGCTTCTTAGTTATTTTCTAATTATTTCTTCCTAGTGGTTTTCCAATTGTCTCTTAGTTATTTTCGAATTTTTTCTTTGTTATTCTTCCTAGTTGTCTTTAAATTGCTTCTTAGTTATTTTCTAATTGTTTCTTCCTAGTGGTTTTCCAATTGTCTCTTAGTTATTTTCGAATTGTTTCTTCCTAGTTGTATTCGAATTGTTTCTTTATTATTTTCTAATTGTTTCTTCCTAGTGTTGTTCCAATTGTTTCTTAATAATTTTCTAATTATTTCTTCCTAGTTGTTTTTGAATATCTTTCTGTTTTTTATTTTTATTTTTTTATTTTTTAAATTCTAAGTTATTTTTCGCTCTTGTTTATTTTGTTATTTTTTCACCTCTTTCTTTTTTTTGTTCAAGTTTTTTTGTTATATATTTATGTTATTCGTTCTTATTTTTAACTCCTTTAAATCAAATCTTTTTTAATATTATTTTTTAAAATATGCATTTAAACTTTTTAACTGACTTTTCCAAAGGCTTATTTGGCATTTATTGTTTCTATATGTGTTGTTTAAGACTTTCTTTTTATTTCAATTTTGAACTGTACCTGACGAAGCAAATCAGATTAGCGCCTATCGTAGAATAATCAATCACAGTTTCTCTTACTGGCAGGTACAATAGCAGATTATGACATTACATAATGATTTTTTTCTTCTATTCATAAATCATTTCACAGTCATTGTCCGGTTGATTTTTAAAGCGATCGGAATTTCGAGACTTCAAATACTTCTGTATTTCTGTTTAAAGTCAAGGTCAGTTTCAACTAAAGAATTTATTCAAGTTCTAAAATATTTACTAGAGCATTAAATTGTTATCTATTTTTTTATTTCTTTTCTTTTTTCTCTTCTTTCTCTTCTTTCTCTTCTTTCTCTTCTTTTTTTTCTTCCCTTTTCTCTTACCTTTCCTCTTCCCTCTTCCTTTTTTTCCTTTTTCTCTTCCTTTTCATCTTCATTTTTCTCTTCCTCTTTCTTTTCCTTCTCTTCCTTTTCTTTTACATCTTTTTTTCGTTTTCCTTTTTACCTCTCTTTATTTCTTGCCTAAGTTGTTTTTCTCCTCTTCTTTTTTCGTTTCCCCTTCAATTATTTTCGACTTATTAGTAACATTCTATTCTGACGCGTGCCATTATTTACACTGGAGAGGCATCAGCATTTTATGACTCAATTTAGAAAGAATTTGATGATTTTAATAACAGGGTATTTTAATGATTGAATCATTATAATGATGTCCATTCCTCGTCAATGTTTGATTTGTAAAGATCATGTTCTCAGTGGATTTTAAACTCAACTTGAAACAGAAGCGTTTAAAGATCCGCCGGTATCTCGTTTCCCAAGAATTCGAAACATTCTCTCTTTTTACTAATAAATTGACTCGAATTTCTAAAACCTGAATAAGAGCCTTGGTATCCACGCATGAAACCGATTCGAAACACTGACCTCACTTTATTGCTTCTAAAATGTATTTTCTTCAATTTTTGGATTACTATGTATATGCTACACAAAGCTATCAGTATAAAAACGACGACAATAACATCAATAAATCAATAAACAGCATAAATAATTATTTGTGGTAAATCAAATAAAAATAAACAGTGCTTCCCTATGAGGAAGCAAAATAAAATAAAATAACATCAATAAAGAAAATAATGGTAATTAAATTATAATAAAATATTAAAAGTAATTATTATTATTATTATTATTATTATTATTATTATTATTATTATTATTATTGTTTTTGAAAATTTAGTATACATAATTCAATCAAGTTTATATTTCACAACATCATTAATAAATTATTTAAGTATAATTTTTTTTATTTAATTTCTTTCTCTGCCTAGTAATAATGTAAACATGTACAAAAGGGCATTGCTCGTTTCATTTACGAAATAAATATTTATTTATAAATAAATATTTTATATTTGCCCGAAATTAAAATTATAGCAATTTTATAGTAATGATATTAATACAGTCAACTCTATGAATAGTGCTACTAAAACTCTACGAATAGTGCCACAGAAACTCTACGAATAATGCCGCTTTTTTTTGTTTTCACTCGAGCGTCCTTTGTTTCCTTTGTGCAAATCTGCAGCACTATTCGTAGAGTTTACTGTATTCAATAATAGTACAATGATGATAAGAATAATAATAATAATAATAATAATAATAATAATATAATAAAAATAATAATAATAAAGTCAACTCTACGAACAGTGTCGCAGATTTGCACAAATGTGCACAAGGAAAACAAAGGATGCTCGAGTGAGAACAACAAAAATTGACACTATTCGTAGAGTGTTAGTGGCACTATTCATAGAGTTGACTGTAATAATAATAATAATCACAAAAGAAAAATGAAACAACAATAGTACAGAATAATTCATAGTAAAAGGAAGTAACAATAAATAGCGCAATAATACACACACACACACACACAATTTCATTCGTGGTAGCGAAAAGTTCCACAAGAATAGTTAAAGTTTTGTTTCCCGCAGCTAAATGTATAGCTATTTTAACAAAACATTAAGCTCTTCCTGAAAAATATGTTTTTGCTTGAAGCAGAAAGAAATAAGAATTCGAGAAGATGTTAAACTTAAGATTTAACTTTTATTTAACTTATAAGACGGGTCGTTTTATAGAACGAAAAGGGAAAATATTGAAAGGGACATCAGAGATTGTTGTTGGGTGAAATTTCTCCTGTCCCTTTAAAGTGTCAATGACAAATAATTAGGCACATTTCCAGGCTAATGAGCTTTTCTGGGACGGTATTTTGTTTACAAACACTTGTAGAAACTGTTGAAGAGAGTTTGGACGTGGTAAATTCCTGGCTTTCATTTGTCGTCTTGAAATAGTTTGTACGTTCTTAGGGAAGTTTCTCGCTTTCGAGGATCGGCCGTGTGTCATTTTAATATGTCTGGTAGGAGGTCAGGCGTGCCCCTGGCGTTCGTGCACCCATCCGTGCGCCCCAGGGTGTTGAGTGCCGTTTTGTACTTACCGGTATATTCCCGGTTTTAGTCTTTCTGTATCCTCTTTTCTCTTTTCTTTTAATTTCCCCCACCACAAGTTGGATTCTTTTTTTTTGTTGATTTTTTATTCTTTTTTCAACGTCCTCACTTCACGGTCATTCTTCTCTTCTACCGAGCACGCCTCTCGAATTTATTCGCCCTTCCATCGTCGGACACTTGCCTCAGCCAGAATTAAAAGCCCTTGTGCAGTTGATTTAAGTCCAACCAGTCGAAAGACTCTGGCTGCCACTGCAAACTTTACTGGTATTAATTTCAAATTAAGAGGAGAAACTTCTCGGTTGCCTGGCAACCGAGAATACCGGAAAAACGCAAAAGATCCGCCGCAGAAAAGTCCCCTCGGAGAAATCCTTCTGGAATATCTTCCTGCTTTAAAATACCCTCTTGCGACTTCCTTTAAAATTCTTGATTGCGAGGTTTTTTTTATTTAAAATTGTCTTTTGAGGATTTTTGTTTGTGATTTTTTGTTGGCTATTTTGTATTTGGAATTTTCTCTTACTATATATTTGGAATTTTTTCTTGTTATTTTATACAGTCAACTCTATGAATAGTGCTACTAAAACTCTATGTGAATAGTGCCACTAAAACTATACGAATAGTGCCACTAAAACTCTACGTATAGTTCCACTAAACTCTACGTATAGTGCCACTAGAATTCTACGAATAATGCCACTAAAACTCTATGTATAGTTACACTAAACTCTTAGTTACACTAAACTCTACGTATAGTGCCACTAAAACTCTATGTATAGTTACACTAAACTCTACGTATAGTGCCACTAGAATTCTACGAATAATGCCACTAAAACTCTATGTATAGTTACACTAAACTCTACGTATAGTGCCACTTGAATTCTACGAATAATGCCACTAAAACTCTATGAATAGTGTTACTAAAACTCCATGTGAATAGTGCCACTAAAACTATACGAATAGTGCCACTAAACTCCACGTATAGTTCCACTAAACTCTACGTATAATGCCACTAAACTCTACATATAGTGCCACTAGAATTCTACGAATAATGCCACTAAAACTCTACAAATAGTACCACTAAAACTCTATGAATAATGCCACTAAATTCTATGAAAATTGTCACTAAAACACTATGAATAGTGCTTTCACTCGAGCGCCCTTTGTGCAAATCTGCGGCACTATTCGTAGATTTGACTGTATTTGTATTCTCTCTTGCTCTTTCTCTCGTATTTAAAATTATTTTTTTCTCTTTCTTTTGTATTGAAAATTCTCTCTTGTTCTTTTTTCCATACAATCGACTCTATGATTAGTGCCGCTGATTTGCAAGTCGATGAATTTTTCTCAGAAAACTGACTCTCAAACTTCTAACTCTCGAGTATGGTTGAAATATTTGCGTCGCACTTACGCTTGTGTCAAGGTCGCCAAAGAGAGGGTAACTCTCGAGCTGAAATTTCAAAAAATGGCGCACTATTCGTAGAGTTGACTTTATTTGTATTTTCTCTTGCTCTTTCTTTTATATTTGAAATTCTCGGTTCTTTCTCTCGTATTTAAAATTCTTTTTTCCTCTTTCTTTTTTATTTAAAATTATCTCCTGTTCTTTTTTTGTATACAATCGACTCTATGAATAGTGCCTCTGATTTGCAAGTCGATACATTCTTCTCAGAAAGCCTACTTTCAAACTTCTCACTCTCGAGTGTGCTTCAAGTTTTTGCGTCGCACTCCCACTTGTGTCAAGGTCGTCAAAGAGTGGGGGTTGCCAAATTTCAAAAAGTGGCGCACTATTCATAGAGTTGACTGTATTTCAAATTCTCTCTTACTCTTTCTTTTATGTTTGAAATCCCCCCTTGCTTTTTCTTTTATAATTTGAAATTCCCGTTTGCTCTTTCTTTTCCATTTAAAATTGAAAATATTGAAAGGCGTGTTTGAATATAAAAATTGAAATTTTTAGAATTTATTGTCGTTAGATTTTAATGGGAGAATGATTTAAAAAATGGCATCGGCCTTGACGAGTAAATCGAACAATGAGTTAATTTCGCTGGATGAATTTTAAACTTGACAGTCGCACTAATGTTTCTGTGGACCATTGCCAAAAACTGTGTGCACTTTGTACATCTTTGTTTGGCGCCACAAATCTTTATTTTTAGGTAGTTTGCAAAAGTGCACGTGCATAATCAGTTGACATCTTTGATTAGATATTTTTATTTATTCTTTATTGAAATGACCTAGACATCGTTTGAGGAATTACATTTTTATTCTCATTCACTTTTTCTTGCTCATTTATTCTTGTTCTTGATTGTTCACCCTTTAAGTTAGCGTTTTTTTTCCATTTTATTATTCTCTTAATTAATTGTCCTTCTTTTATTATTTGTTCCTTTTTTCAAAATTCTCTCTTTGCTGTTTGTTTACATTTTTAAATTCTTTATTCGTTTACCCTTTTCTTCTCCTTTTCTTTGTTTACATTTTTAAATTCTTTATTAGTTTACTTTTTTTCTTTCTTTGTTATTTGTTTACATTTTGAAATTCTTTATTCGTTTATACCTTTTTTTTCTCTTTGTTAATTGTTAACAACTTTCTATTTACAGAAAAAATTGTTTTTGATATTTTTGCTACTTTGCTTTGCTAAGCAAATTCAAGTGTACTCTAAAAGTCGGCTACGGACGCAACCGCAGGGAATTCGAACTTGAAGGTCTATCTTGAAGCGCGGGTTGTTTTTAGTTTTCATTCTCTAGAAAAGGTCGAACGAATTGTTTCTAAAAGTCGGCTACGGACGCTCATAGGAATTCGTAGTTGATGGAAAAATAAAATTATACAAATAAGTTTACTTGGACATTTAATTTCTCTTTTTTGCGTTTAAATTAAAACTCCGTAACGCACGATTTAAATCAATATTTTAAGATTCTTAAAATTCGACTCAGACATAAGTTTATCGACTCTTAATTTAATGAACACTGAATGAAATATTGTCCCTGGAAACAGTACAGTTAAAAAGCAATTAATTCTGACTGATTACCGATAAAAGAAGAATGAAACGGAGTATCATTCGTTTTCAAATTCGAATAGAATTTTTATAGACTGAAATAAAGTCGTCGCGACTCAGCGATCATAAATTAAGATTCAAAGAGATAGTCTCGTTTGGAAATGATTATGACTCGAGTGGATGCTGTGACGCAATCGTCAACGTCTGGGGCGTTAGGAATCGATGGATCGATTTGGTGACTCGGTATCTGTATTTTTTATTTCCTCTTGTTTTTTCTCTCCCTCTCTTTTTCTCTCTTTTTCTCTCTTTTTCTCTTTTTTTTTCTCTCTCTCTCTCTTTCGTACTCTTTTTCTCTCTCTTTGGTACTCTCTTTCTCTCTCTTTCGTACTCCCTTTCTCTCTCTTTCGTACTCTCTTTCTCATTTACTCTTTCGTTCTCTTTCTCTCTCGTATTTTAACTTCCCACTCTTTCACTCCTGGGAACCGTGAGAAAGCGGATCGATTCTCCCAGGTTTTTTTAAGCTGACTCTCCGCAGGATATAGGTATATTTGCCATCGTGGAGCGAAGTACGCATGGCTATTAATTCCGAGTCCGGAGGACACCGGTCAGCGGCAAAGAAGCAAAATGACCGGCGGGTCAGGTCCTAAATAAAAGGAAGGAACGTTTAAATAAAAGTAAACTCTTGTCGCGGCAACGCGCACCCATCTCCCTTGCCTTTTCTTTACCTCATCTTCCACACACCAAACTCTCAACACACCTTTCGAAATGTTCACATTTATTCAAATCACTTATCAGTCAAATCAATAATTCAATTACACAAATTTATCTGTCTCCTAAATCAGATATTTATCAAAATTTCCGTTTATCGAGAAAAAATATGGACGTTTGCCTAATCGGCATCACTGTTTAGGATAATTTATTCAATTTGACTTGATTAGGCACTTCTTTATTTGCTTGCGCTCGAATAATTATAATTAATCGAAGCTGGAGGTTCGAATGTGCTGGAAATGAAAATATTAATCAGGAGGATGACAGTGTGAGACAAAAGATACGAAGGAAACAGAAAGCAGAGAGATGAAACTACAGAAAAGAGATAAAAAAGAAGATGAAGATACAAAAAAAGGTAATGAAAAATAGAAAATGGAAAAAGATACAAAAAAAGATAAAAAAGAAGATGAAGATACAAAAAAAATAAGAAAGAAGATGAAGGTACAAAAAAAGATAAAAAAGATGAAGATACCAAAAAAATAAAAAAGAAGATGAAGGTACAAAAAAGGATAAAAAAGAAGATGAAGATACAGAAAAAGATACAAAAGAAGCTAGAGTTACAAAAACGAAGATAAAGACACTACAATATGCTAAAGATATAGACAAAAAGAAGCTAAAAATGTGACACGATTTGAAAAAGGGACCTTAGATGCTTTTGGATATAGGTTACATTTGATTGTAGTTTTAATTTGATATAAGCTTTCTTTTTAATTGTTTGCAAGCAAAAAGAGTTTTTCTTCAATAGTACACACACTATTAAGAAGAACTGTTTTTGTCTGCGAATAATTAAAAGGGAAGCATTAATTACGTTAAAACTGGCAGCAAACATAACCTATATTCAAAATCTTCTATAGGGTCCCTTTCTTCAGATCGTACCACAAATACAAAAAGAATCTAAATACACACGAAAAAGAGATAAATAAAGAAAAAGAAGCTAAATACATATGTATACAAAATGAAAAGAAGGATACAAAAAGTGGGTAAAAATGCAAAATAGTCGCAAAGAAAGTGAAGGATGTAAAAAATAAGTTTTGGACAAAGAAAGATAAAAGAAAGATAAAAGAAAGATAAAAGAAAGATAAAAGAAAGATAAAAGAAAGATAAAAAGAAGGCAAAGAGAAGTTAAAAAAATATAAGATAAAAAGAAGTTAAAAAGGAGATAAAAAGAAGATAAAAAGAAGTTGAAAAAAAGATAAGAAGAAGATAAAGAGAAGATAAAAAGTAGGAAAAATTGCTTCTCTAAAGCTTCAATATAACAAAGTGCTTCATAATTCACCAACTTTCGATAGAGTACAAAATCCTGCTTAAAATAAGTTGTAATTTAATTCGCCAATTAGCAATTAACGGTTGAGCAGCTTACGCTGACAATCGATTGTCCATCTTTGAATTTGCGGTTCTTAAGAAAGACACAAAACACAAGAGTAACCCAAAGAGGAACTCATGTTTTAAGAAAAGGGGAGACAAAGTGGGCGAAACGGCACGGGCCGATTCTTTCGGAGCATTCGAACTTTTAACGGAGAAAAAACTGTCGAAAAGTTAACTTGTGAAAGGGGGGAAAAGAGAAGAAAAAGAAGCTGTAAAAAAGGCTGTTGAAGGGTAATCTTTCATGTTTCATCTCTCTTACACACTTGCACCGAAAACTTCACCCAATAAAGTCATAAACAGTTTACTGTCGAGAATTCTGGGACGTAAAGATTTAAAGAACAGGAAAGCAAAGAACGTGGAGAGTTAAAAGCTAATGATGTGTGATTGCTGACGTGTTTCTTCTAAAAGGGAAAACGGAATTTTATCTAAGGATTATGGTCGGATACAAGTGGTTTATTGCTACAGGATTCAGTAATCCTTTTCTCCAGGCGCATTACGAATTGTCTTTGTAACAGATTCGAGCTTAATTAAGAAATTGTTTAATTACTTTTCGTGTTCTTTTATAATTATTGAATTTCATATGGATTTTCATATTGAATTTCAAATTGATTTTCATATTGATTTTCATATTGATTTACATATTGATTTTCATATTGATTTCCATATTGCTTTTTATCATTGACTTTTGTCTTTGATTTTTGTCTTTGTTTCAAAATTATCCGAAATTTTGTGTCGTTAGTGACGACATGAACACTTTGAACAATGCATCGGTTTTAGAAACAGAATTTTGAGTTTTAGAAGTTATTCAATTAGTTTTGGATATAGTATTGAAATTGTTAATTTGGTTTAGGAAATGGTACAATCAGTTTAGGAAATGGTACAATCAGTTTTGGATATGGCTCAATTAGTATTGGACATTGTTTAATCAGGTTTTGAAACTGTTGTCTTGGTTTTGGAAATGGTACAATCACTTTTGGACATGTTCTGATGATTTAGGATGTGGTTCAATCGGTAACGGAAATGATTAAGTTGGTATTTGAAATGCTACAATCAGTTTTGGATATGGTTCTGTTGGTTTTGGATATGGTTCTGTTGATTTTGGAAATGGTTCTATAGATTTTGGACATGGTTTATTCGATATTAAAAATGATTGATTTGGTTTTAAAAATGGTACAATCAATTTTGGAGATGGTTCTGTTGACTTAGGATATGGTTATAAATGATTGATTTGATTTTCGAAATGGTACAATCAGTTTTGGATGTGGTTCAATTAGTTTTGGACATTGTTAAATCAGGTTTCGAAACTGTTGTCTTGGTTTTGGAAATGCTACAATCCGTTTTGGACATGTTCTATCGATTTTTAACATGGTTCTATTGATTTTGAACATGGTTCTATTGATTTCGAACATGGTTCTACTGATTTCGAACATGGTTCTATTGATTTCGAACATGGTTCTATTGATTTCGAACATGGTTCTATCGATTTTGGATATTGTTCAATGGGTAATAGAAATGGTTAATTTGGTTTTTGAAACAGAATAATTAGTTTTGAACACGGTTCTGTTGATTTTGGAAATGGTTCTATCGAGTTTGCATATGGTACATTCGATATTAAAAATGATTCATTTGGTTTTAGAAATGGTACAATCAATTTTGAAACACGGTTCTGTCGATTTAGGAGATGGTTCAATCGGTAATGGAAATGATTAATTGGGTTTTGGAAATGATTGATTTGGTTTTGGAAATGGTTGATTCGGATTTGGAACTGATCTCTCGGGTTAAAATTGTCGAGTTTGACTAAAGCGAGTCAACTTGTGATTTTAGTTGCGAGTAAATTGTGGAATTTAGCAATAAAAAGGAGAATAGTTGAAATGAATGATGATCATATAAGAAGCAATTACTAAAGAAGATGCACGACTTTCAATTCAGTCCTTAACGATGCAATTTGCGGCATCCTTTGCTTGATCAACCTGATAAACAACATAATTAGAGATTTTAATTCGCCATCATTTTCTTAATTGCATAAGACCCGAGAGGTGTAATTTACAAGCTTTAGACACATTATATGTAATACTGGAAGGGAATCTTGGTGACAAAGTTAAAATGCTCTAAGTGAACGGACTCTGTATTTAATATACGAAAGACAGGTGCGCCAACTGCTGTAAGAGAACATACACCATAAAGAACATACACCATAAGAACCTAGCTATCCTTCATTAGCACTCTCGTTCCTCGTTAATACGGACTTTACTTCTTTAGTAGACGCACATACGTGCACTCGTAATGCGGATAGTGAGACAGCTCACTATCGTACCAATATATGTATGTGAAATAACTGACTATCGTACCAATATATATGTATGTGAGACAACTCACTATCCTACCAATATACGTATGTGAAACAACTCACTATCGTACGAATGTGCATGTATGTGAAACAGCTCACTAACGAATCTACATATGTGTAAATCGTACAAATATACATACACCCAACCACATGTATTTATGATTCCGTTGACATACGCACACACGTGCAACAGAGATGGACGTTTTGAAAGTCGTTGTCCTGTTATGTCATCGGCTATTCATCAGAAAAACGCACTGTGTCGATACATCGATTGCAATTTATCGATTCGCCTCAAGCATAATTTGTTGATCAGCTGGTTTCTAGTGTCGCGTTTTTTTAATTGTTGTAGCTGTAGCATGATCAGGTGGTTTCTAATGTGCCCTTTTTAATTGTTGGGATGTAGGGGTTTTTTGGTCGTAGGTGGCGCTTGTGAACTTAATTGGAAAGTATTCGCTTCTCAGGCTCATTTAAACGTGAGAATATTTCTTTACTGTTATACTTGCGCCTTGAAAAAGATGCGACTAGTGTGAAATACACAGAAGTGGTTCTATAATAGGAATTGGATTATGTTTTCTTTCAAGCCAGACATACTTTTCTGGTACACTTTGTGTTATCATGGATGGTAACAACAATGTGACTAGGATAATGGAGACGAGTATAGCACGAGTAATGGTAATTTTTATTGTAGTGATGGTAGTTTTTATTGTAGTGATGGTAGTTTTTATTGTAGTGATGGTAGTTTTTATTGTAGTAATGACAATTTTTATTGTAGTGATGCGGTAATTTTGATTATAGCTATGGCAATTTTTACTTTAGCGATGGCAATTTCTACTTGTGATGGCAATTTTTACTTGTAGCGATGACAATTTGTACTTTTAGCGATGGCAATTTTGTTTACAGTGATTGCTATTTTGATAGTAGTTATGGTAATTTTGTTTACAGTGATTGCAATTTTGATAGTAGTTATGGTAATTTTGATTGTTGTAATAATGTTGACCATTGTGATTGTAGCCATGACAATTTTGAATATTATAATGACAAGGTGATTGTGATGGGATCTGTAGCTTTAGCAACATCTGTACATTAATAGCAATTATAATAGCATCTATAGCAATAGTCATTGTATCTATGGCATTAACAACTGCTTTTATAGCAATATAAATAGCATCTGTAGCATCACCCACTGCATCTATAGCAATAAAAATAGCGTCTATAGCATCACCCACTGCGTCTATGGCAATAACTAATGCATCTATAGTATTAACAACTGCTTCTATAGCAATAGAAATAGCTTCTGTAGCATCACCCACTGCATCTTTAGCAATAGAAATAGTTTCTGTAGCATCACCCACTGCATCTATAGCAATGAAAATAGCATCTGTAGCATCACCCACTGCTTCTATAGCAATAGAAGTAGCATCTGTAGAATCTGTAGCGTCTCCCACTGCTTCTATAGCAATAGAAATAGCATCTGTAGCATCACCCACTGCATCTATAGCATCAGCAATTGCATCTATATAGCAATAACAACTGCATCTATACCTATTGCATTTCAATTGTACATGCAACAGAACAATTGCATTGATAAAATTAACGATGAACACAAAAACCATCCTTAGCCATTCCTATACAAACAGCTCATATAGCCACAGATGTATCTAACAAAAATCTTGAACCTTTTCGTGAATGCTGGCGAGCAGGTGCCGGATTTTATGATAATTTGACACGACAGAGCGCCGGTGCTGTTCTCGCCTATAAATTTTCTGGTTTGTCTTGTGGTGCACATTATGACAACTGAATGAGTGCAAGATGAGGGTCGCGCGTGTATATTAAAGACACTAAAAATTCGGGAGTCAACTTGTGGCATCCGGACTGATCTTGCCTCGTAAAGCGGATATTTTCTCAGGATAGCATATAGCGCGGTATCTGCTCGATTAATGAACCGATGTCGTCGTATGGACCACCCCGAAGGTACACGTACGGTACGTGCACCCTCGTGATAGACCCAGTCGTCCGGACTATAATACCTAACCTATAACCAGCTCCTGTCCGTCCTTCCAACAGGTTCTCAAACGAACCGCGTTTTACCTGAGCAAGTTTTACGATCGTCGCGTCGAGGTGGCGATGTGTCCTCCGGTTATCGTTCAGGCGGGATCTGACCGGACCATCCGCTAAAGACACGCTCCTTTTTATTGTTTCTTTTCCGCTCGTTCTCGCTTCAAGCAGGTTGTACGATCCTTTCTCCTTCTTCACTTCACTGCTTGACTGCAAGACTCTGTCGCAGCCTCAGAGGCACCACTCCAAAACGATAGGCCCATCCGGAACGATTGGCTCCGCCAATTTACTCGGCACGACACTCCGAAAGCCTGTATGATGACTGCTCGTTTACTGAAATACTGACCTTCGGATGTATGCTTGTTAGCAACTTTCCAATTGTTGTGGAGCTTACATTTTCCTTTCGAGATAAGGCGCAGACGATTTTGACACTGATGTCTTTGTGTCAGAGTGCGACTGTAAAGTTCTTTTTTTAGAGTTCTGCTTTCAAAGTTCTGCTTTTAGAGATCTGCATTTAAAAATCTGCATTTACAGCTCAGCTTTTAAAGTTCAGCTTTTAAAGTTCGGCTTTTAAAGTTAAGCTTTCAAATTTCAGCTTTTAAAGTTCAGCTTCTAAGGTTTAGGTTTTAGAACTTTGCTTTCAAAAGTCTGTTTAAAAAAGTCTTGGTTTTAAGCTTTTGTTTTTA